>JASXSY010003167.1:0-11377 GCA_034509805.1 Sipha maydis
TTAGGTATATTCAATTAAACAAAAATATATATAAACACTTATATCATAAGTTATACTTATCATCAGGCCCGGCTCAAGTGTTTAAACAAACATAGGCGAAATTTAGTTTTTGCCGCCCCTTACATGTAAATATTTTATAAAATATTTTTTTTTATACATAAAAACTGTCCAGAAAAAATGCCGCCCTAGGCGTGGGCCTATATCGCCTACCCCTTGAGCCGGGTCTGCTTATCATATTCAAATGAATGATCATTTAACATTAATTTTACAAGGAAAATTACTATCAAAGTGTTAGCACTGGTTGTCACGTCTTATCACTATGAATATTGATAACGTTTTGACATCAAAGCAAAATTGTTTATTTGATTCTTTTATTTTGTGTATTATTATAGTTTTGTAAATTAAATTTTTTTGACATGGCAATCAAATCTCAAGTGGTAACTACAACAAATTTGCCGATGTACTCAATTCAAACATTCCTAAAGAATTATATACTGGTTGCTGGCGGTGGAGGTTCAAGTAAAACTGGTATACTAAATGGATTTGAAATATTTAAACTAAGTAGAGATGGTAAAACTGTAACTTTGACAAGAGTGATCCGCTATGATAGTGGTCCAAATGTAATTATGAATTGTTGTACAATTCTTAGTGGTAATACAATTTACATTGCAGCAAATGAAAATGATAAATGTCGACAGTATATTGCTGATATTGTTATAGAACCAACTTTTCAAAATGGCAAAGCAAGCAAAGAAATTAACTTTAAAATAACGACAGGAGATTCTTTATTAACAGACTTCAGCCCAGATGAACCACTTCAAAGAATTGTTAAAGTCAATAATGATGGAAATATGATGGTAACAGGAGGAGCTGATGGATACATTCGCCTTTGGAACTTTCCAATAGTGAAATCAAAAGAATCCATCCCATTAAAAACCTATGAAGGCCATACTAAAGAAATTGATGATATAGACATAAGTTGTGATGGAAAATTTATAGTAAGCGTAGCCAAAGATGGAAAAGCGTATCATTGGAATACTATAACTGATGTACGATCAACTCTCATTCATCCAATTAATGATAAACAAATTTTTAAAAGGTGTAAATTTGGTAAAATTAACAATAAACCGATTTATAACATTTATACAATTGCAAATGGTCCAAGGCAAAAATCATACCTACAAAGATGGTCAGAAAATAATAAAATACTCCGCGAGTTATTCTTTTTTGAGCCTACATCAGCCTTAGCAGTAAGTAAAGATGGACTATATATTGCTGTAGGTACAATGTACTCAGGAAGTGTTAGTATACATGAGGGAAACAGTTTAAAAACTATTTATAATGTTAAACAAGCTCATGCAATGTTTGTTACTGGCCTAGAATTTTTGAACGGAAATATGACGCCAGACATGAAAACAGCAGTATTATCAATATCAGTTGACAATCGTGTATGTCTTCATAGTGTACCTATTATAAAATTAGTACCTTATTGGCAAATGTTTGTAATAATACATTTTATAATAATTTTGTTTTATTTTATTATTTTTATTATGTAATTAAGAATTAATATTTGATATGATTGAAGTAATGCTCATAACTATTAAATATTTGTTTTATATTTTATACACATGTAATTTGTGAAATATATTGTACAGATGAATCCTTTTTTTTAGTTATATATATTATATACTATTAATTTCACAAGTAGAATGTTGATCAGTTAAATAAAAAAAATAAAAGTTAAGATAGTTCAAACTTAAAATAATGTAGTTGTTTTAAATGTTCTATTAAATGTATTATATTTTCAACTTTAAAAATATATGTTATTATATTATTATTTTTTAATATATCTTTAGTAATCAATTAATGAATCTGAAATAGTAAGTTCAAGTTAGAACATGAATAAATTCAAAATTAACTAAATGACTTTTGATAAAGTAATACAAACATTTTAAAATGTTAACCATAAGCTTACTTTAGATAAGGGGTTGTAACTAATACATAAAAAAAAAAACAAATTTAACAATATAATGTAACATAAATTGAATTCTTGAAGTAGATATACTGAACTATGATCTAGCTAAATTAGTGACATATACATATAATATATGAATGATATTTATTATTAGGTATAATAATATAGATGTGATTCCTACAGTATACTGTCTCTGTCAACCTAAAAGGCAATATAATATTTTAACTATGGACCATAAAATCAAAATTATAGCTTCTAGGTTCATACAAAACTTTGAACACCTGCCATCAAATTGTAACTTCTTCATACGACTTACAAAATCGTTATGATGTTATATTGGAAATATTATGTTCTTTATACTGGATAAAAGGTGTTTAAAATGTAATTGAGGAGCGTAGTAGAGTATCGGTATGTTTGTTGCTTTCGTTAGATAGGTAGACGGAGACAGTAAATTATATGAATATTACATTCTTTTAAAAAAACAGAGAGAAACTCACAGCAGGTGAGTTTTTGAAGGACGGACAGTTTCACAGCTATGCGATACGGCATGTACTTGATGATATTGCTCTCGTTCACCGACTGCAAAATGCGATTGTACGAATCCGATGGATTTCCTGCAATGTCGGCCATCGTCTGCGGGCGTAAAAGAAACAATACTAACACGAGATAACCGCAGGCCTAGGGGTAGAGGTGTACAAGTTAATAAACAGATATTAAAAAATATCAAACTCGAAACACAAGTCAAATCGTTAGACGTGGGGGATTCAACAACAGGTGAACAACATCGGTCAGCGTGCAGTGATTTCGGGCTAGGCGTTGGGACCGTTTGAAAGCCGGCGGCGGTAGGTCGTTCGCGTGGGAAGCAGAAACGCGCGCGCTAGACGACGGCCGTCGTCAAGCATCGGCAGCGCTTAGGAAGGTGGTGAGTGGAGGAAAGGAGGATGTAAAAATACGTTACGCAAATGACAGCACGCGAACGTCGACGAATACTAAGCGAGTGCAAGAGGACATGACGTTACTGTGTAATGTTATTACGGCTATTGTTACAAGTTATCATTGTTACTATTATTGCTGTTAGTGCCGCTCATCAACGGTCGGTGGTGATGGTGGTGGTAGTAGTAGTACTGCGGTAGTGTTGCTGCCGCCCGTTTTGCGACGTTCTAACGGTCCGCGGGCCGTTGATAAGAATGATAACGTCATGTCGACAACTTGCGTTATCACAACAACAACCGCACTCGTCCCGTAATTGCTCAACGACTTGCCGCCCGACATTCAACCGATGCACAGTGGTCTGAAACACATATTTAGCTGGCCAAAAGTGTCATACCAAAAAACTAAAAAATACTAAATTTTATAATGCTTTATTTTTTACTATAATATTATGTGGGTAAATTAAAAATATGAGATCATAAGATTATTATTAAAGCTTACACAGCAATTTGATTGTAAACATTTACATCTTTATCGAATATTTACAATTATATCGTTATAATTTATAACTAATTGTTATCACTCTAAATAACTTATTACATTTTTTTTTTTCATTTCCATCAACTTAAATGCAAAATTTAACGCAAAAAACACACGTTTTCCGTTGTTTTTCGGTTGTTGTAGAACATTACTAAAAATTATGCAATTTTACGTAATATTCAATGCATTCATTTTGTAGTACAAGTTGTTAGCAAAAATAAAAAACAATAAAATTTTGCGCCAAATTGCTTTTGTAATGTACACGTTTAGTTTTCCTAAAAATAGGTACTCACTTTTGATAAAAACCAAGATTTTAGACATATTTACCATCTACTTATCTACTATCAACAAGTGAGTTATGATGTTAAGGTATTAAATATAATAATATGAATAATTTTTTGTTAATATTTTATGACTTTCGATGACTAATTAGTCAATGGGTAAGTCAATAGTGTTATTGTATGATTATGAGATTCAAAACTCATCGGCCAACTCTTTACGGCTATAGCGAATATGTATATAAAGGCGTTCGAGATCTTGATTGTGGTACAACAAGATTTTTTTTACACATTTTTACTTTGGTGAGTATGAAACAATGTGTTTTTATTTGGACTTTATAAAATATAATAATACTCTTTTTCTTTTTATTGTATTCACTTAACTTTCAAATAGACGAAAAAAATACCAAAAATGAGCGTTGAAAAGATATCCATGAATGTCTAAATGAATGTCTAAATCGTCGGGAAAGCCTGATCTGCCAAGGGTATCAAGAGTGTCGCTTCAGAAACCAGCTTATTCAAGCCCGTAGTCAGACAAAATCATCAAGTGGAGTAAATCAAATTTTAAGGAAAAAACATATATAAAATAACGTGCATAATATATCATTATACAGTACATATGCACATTTAATATTTGTTTGGGGAACAACAATTAGGTCCAGGCGGGTAATGTCCCCTCTCCCATGGTTACAGGTCTGAGCCTAAAAATGATGACGAATACAAAAATTAAATATGTTCTAGATTCATATTTGATATTTTGAATTGTTTTAAATCAATAGATTTTAATGACGGGTACATATATTTTATTTACTCATTAAATATGATATAAATTCATGTTATCTTTCTCTGTATCTTCGTAGCAAGTAATTTATGATTTTTTGACCTTTTTTTCTTGGGAGGGGAGGGGTTTGAAACCTGACCACTCTCTAAATACGCCATTATTTTTAATTATGGTTGAGCAACAAAAATAGATATACCGTATACTTTGTATGATATACTCACCGTTAACCGTATATATTATTAAATTGCGATTGGACGCAGAAGATAATAATATAAAAGTATATTTATAAACAAACTATAAACGTTAGTTAGGTAGGTGCCGAGTGAAGGATCAAGTTATTTATCGCATTGGTCGGTGGCTACTTAGTGACATATTTGAGAGTTTATCTCGTGGAAGGGGTGGGGAGGTAATTATAAAAAGAGTTTACCCAACCACTCACACAATTTTACTTAAACATAATGCATTTCATATTGCGCCTATGCTCCTATATAAAGTATATAAAATAAAATAGTGCAAAGTACATAAAGTAATAAGTTAGATTAATATGATAAAAAAAAAAATTACAAAACAAAATCTATATTTATTTTTTTTCTTAAGTAGAAAATTTATATTTATAAATATGTAAATGTTTACCTATTTGTTATCACTGACACAATTTTGTTAGAAGTTTTATTTTTGAATGAAATGCCCATTAGTTTTATAAATTATTTCCTGTTTTCAGTGGGAGGGGGATTGTCCCCATTGCCCTCCTGAAATACGCCACTGTGGCTTCTCCTCAGTATCATATTACAGCGCAATCGAAAAATTATGATTCGAAATTATCGTGAAACTAATTTCGACAGTAGCTTATCAAGGAATAAAATTGGTAATCGGCGTGATTTCGATCGAATAGAACAGCGGTTCCCAATCTGTGCACCACGGTGCCCTTAGGGCACCGCGAACTCATTTTTGGGCACCATGACACATCGAAGAATGAAAAAAATTATTAAATTATATTTTAAAAATTTACAATTTATTGTAGTTAAATAGACAAAAATTGTTTTACGTACAAAATTACTTGGAATAATATCTGTATATCTAATATTAAATATAGTATTTATATTTATGCGAGGCAGGATTTTCGGCTTATACAGCTATTAAAACCAAATACCGCAACCGCCTTAATGTAGAACCTGACCTCCGTATCCAGTTGTCTCAAATTGAATCAGATATGGTCAAACTTTTCAAAAATAAGCAGCCTCAATATCTTATTTATAATTAATAATTATTATTAGTTTTTCACTATTAAAGCAGTATATTTCCTTTTTACTTTCAACTATAAAATCATAATTTGTTAATAATATGTTCAATAAAATTATTTAAATCACTTTTTAATGAAAACTAGTGTTTATTTTTATCGCGTTCCTCGTCATATTCATAGAAGAGCACCTAACAAAATTTGTACAAACAAAAGAGCACCGCCGGCGAAAAAGGTTGGGAACCGCTGGAATAGAACAACAAAACTGTCGGTCCTAGCACACAGAACGAGAGATGGTGATAATAAAATATTGTTTCGAAAATAATGAACATCAAAAATCTATTGAACATATTCACCTACCAGCTAACCCTAATAACGTAGTGTTGGCACTTTTGACATGGCACAAAGCGGTACGTAGATTTTATAATATACTCTCCGCAGTACCCACTTAACAAAACCATGTCAGCAATAACAACCGTTGTGCGCGTGTGTAATATACAACCGAAGGAATTGAAAACGGATTCATGTGCATACATAATAAATATACATTATGTATTATCGACAGTAATGACGGGTACGCAAACGAAGTGGCTTGACGGGATCGGTCAGGGAGCTTGTATTGTTTTGGAGGCCTCGGGCACGTTACCCGGCAACCGTCACCGGCGGCAGGTGTCACGAGCGCGGTGTGTTTGTGTTCAAACGCGATAGGAGACGAAAGAAACAAAAAAAAAAAAAAAATAAAATAAAATGAAATAAATAAATATACTTCAATCATAACAAAAACGATACACCAGTCACGTCGTCTAACACTCGTTGTCCGACTCTTCTCGCTGGTGCGTTCCGTTTCGTACCGACGGCACACGGACGGCGAGACTGCAGTTGTTGCGGTCATGTCTTGGTCCGACGACCGCGCGGTGGACGCGGTCCACTGGCAGATTCTGAAGAACCACCTGAAACCCAACGTGTGGCCCACGTCCCGGGAGATGTTGAAGTACAAACAAGAACTCGATTCCGCCAGGTAAACAACGCAGTAAAAACCGATCGAAAACGAAGTCTCGATGCTCGATCATCATGGCTCATTGGTTATTCTGCTGCTATTGCGACGCACACGACTGGCGTAACGCGTACAATGTGCGCGCCCGAGTATGAGCTTTCGAACGATCGAGGTGCGCTACGGACTGCACGCAAATCGTTATTAACAACGTCCATCAAAATGCTATTTTAAACATTTGTGCATTTTTTTCGGTTTCGTTCAACCGAGAATTGTAGGTAAATAATACGAAAATATCACGAACAAAATAAATTCGTATTAATAAGTAACTATTTTGCATTTTAGAAAATTAGAAACAAACAATTTTTAATAAAATAGAAAGTTTAATTAATACAGTGGTTATCGTTCGAAGTTGTATCGATACCGATAATTTATAGATTACATAAAGCCTATTCTAATACAGTATGCTGTATACAGTTTTTATTCTTGACATAATTCGAAATGTAACTTATAGTTAAAGTTTTATTTCCACAATGCAAGATATTTATGAATCAATTAAAATATGTGATACACAACAAAAAATCGCGCTGATAAAACACAAGTATTCATTAAAATAAATAAAGAGGATAAAATAGCTTAAATATGCAAAGCAATTTACGACGCTGTTTAATTATATGTACTATGGGATCTTCTAGTGAAAATAATTTATATTTAAAATAAAATTATTTTGGTGTGCACCTGAGAAAGAAATTAAAATGCATCAAAATTCATTATTTTTGTTAATTACCGTAGTTAATGTGCATATATATCTCATTATATTATGCGATGAAATAATATCGTATTCGACTCTTCTAGGCACGCCGATTTGAATCAGCTAGCGAGTTCAATACAAGAAATGAAAAACAAACTCTCCTATTTAAAAAAGACAGCTTCAGATGTGAATAAGATCAAAACCGTTGGTATGTGGATGTGCGTTGCACAGTTAATTTATTTATTTTATCAAAATTATCGAATCTTTGTTCAAATGAACGTATAGTATTTTTTTTTTTTTTTTGGGGGAGGGGGTACTCTATTTCATCATTGTTTAAAGATTATTTTTTTTAATAAGATTTAATTACTAAAAATTAAGATTTCATTCGGACATTTTAAAAACTTACGCTGTACAGTGGATTTAGATTGTATACTACGATAAATGAACTTTGAAATAATGGTACTGTAAATAATTTGCTCATTAGTACAAATCCTCGTGAATACAAAATGTACTGGAAATTAAATTTAAACACTTTTCCTACTGGTATAATATATTTACCAATGAAAGAATATCTTCGTGAATTATACCTAATTGTTATTAATTTACCGAGCTGACTTTATAGTTAGGGCTTTCTAGTTTACAATAAAAAAAAGTAATTAATAAAAAGGTAAACATTTTAAAATTTTAAAATTGTATAGTGGTAATTTAAAATGTTAAAATAAACTTAACTTAATATTATCATAATATCCATAGGTATTTTATTATGATTCATTACGAAAATAACAATTAATTATTATAGACATGTATGGACATGCATACAAAATATTGCGTAGAAATTAGTTGGTGGACAAAAATACATGTTATGTTTATGCAAAATAACTGTGATGTAAATATTTCGCACTAGTCATTTGGAAAATTGGAATTACAATACGTATGACTCGCAGCTCGCGATGGGTCATGTGTTCGTGGACTATTGAAAATTGAATATAACAACAGCCATTCAGTGGTTAACGTTGTTTTTCAATTTTCTTACGTCTGTACGCCATAAGGGTGCTTAAACGAATAATAAAATCGGTTTTTATGCGATTGTTTTGATATTACTATAAACAGTAATATTATACATATAATACTATTTCACAGACGTACATACGCTTAACATTTCAATAATTTTCACTAAAGTAATAAAAGTTTTTATTTTATTATTGTTTTATTGATTTCTTACATAACTTAGAAACTGAAAATAACGAATAGCACGCATTGCTTTGTTTCTCATTTGCATGATGACAATAGGCTGATTATAACACTCACCCAATGTAGTATTTTATGTTCCACGTTTATAGGGTACGAGTAGTAAAACTTTGGTAAAAGTTTAACCTATAAAGATTTTTTTTTTTTTTTTTTTATTAGCTTTTAGTCAAATACTATTACAGCTCAACAATTATACGTCATACATAATATTATAGATTAAACATTGTACATTTTATATAGTAACACCGATTAAGAGTATTGTAGGGTTTCGATGTAGCGTACGCCGTAGCCAATACAAGATATAAGATAGCAGTTATATATACTGTTTAGACATAAAATAAAATACATTACTATTATGTTATATAAGGAAAAATCTATACAGAAATAGCTATGGAGATAAGGAAGTTTTGGGGATTAATGTGTGTAGGACTGAAGAGAGGAGAGTAATTAGAGGACTGATTAGAGAGTTGAGGTTGGTTATAAAGTTAGATAATAGGACGGGAAAATTATCTGTGGAAAAATCTGTGGTCCGGGTGGCTTCCGCGTATGATTTTGGTCTGGAATGAAGGTTTAGCACCGGAACTTTAGTTGGAGAAGCCTTGAGAAGTTTTGAGTTTTTTTGAGCGCTTATGAAAGCAGGGCAGCCCCTGAAGTTGGCGGTGTGGTCCCCGGAGCACAGGGCACATTTGACCGGGCTATTCCGATCTTTAGAACATTCCTTGGTGTGATGATTTGCTTCGCAGCGCGCGACGTGGTGACAATAATTTTGCGTGTGGCCATATGATTGGCATTTATGGCACTGCGGAGGACCGCGGTTCTTTTTGTGCGGTTTTTCTATAATGACTTTAGTGTTAAGTAAAGACGAAATTTTTGTGATATCCACATTGTTTGCATCTTGGGAAACTTCTATAAAAAATAGAAGTAAGGGGTGTTTGTTTTTAGGTATCTGATATGTTTTGAACATGTACGACAGAGTGTCCCAATTCTGATAGAGCAGAAACAATATCTTTTTCAGTGGTAGAGAAGTGTAAGTTTCTGATAACAAACTTGACTGAGCGAAATTGACGGGGTTTGAAGGTGTGGAATTTGGCGTCGGTGTCATTTAGATGTTTCACAATTATGTTGAAATTTGACGAACTCGAAGGCTGAACAATAAGATATAATGTTGTTGATTTGCAAGTGAATCCATTCGGACCGATAAGAGGTTTTTGATTGCTGAGTAATTTGAAATATCTTTGATATAAATTGTTGGTGCTGGAGAATCTTCGCCCTGATCGGGAATGTGAGCGTTGCCATGACTAGATATGGATGTAATAGATGGTGTAGTAGTTTCAATTTCGTCGGAGGCGAGAACGGCGTATCTGTTTGGTGTGATGAAAATTTTTGATTTTTTATCGCTAAGAGTAGTAAGAGTAAGACGAATTTGACAGATTGCGCTTTGAATGTTTTGAGTTAGTAGGATTATGTGGCGAACCGGGACTCATGTTCGGATCTGGATCTTTCACAAAGACGTACTTGTCGCCGACCTAGGCCAAACGAACCGTCTGGCTCATTTTTAGGTCTATGATAACTACCGATTGTTGGCAATTTAATAAAATCAATTAACGAGCATAAAACAGAGATAACAGAACAAACACAGTGCGAGGTACATGCGTTCATGTTGAGCGCTGCGGCCGAACTGAACCTATAAAGATTATGTATAAGAAATTAGATTTTACATTGATGGAAATTACTAACGGATTTTAATAATTTATTACTTGTATAACTTATGAATTATAACAATATTTAAAGCTTCTAAATTAAAAATAATATTCTAATGGTGTTTGTTCTAAAATAAAATTGAAATGTACACGATAATCCCCAAAAAATAATTTTTTTTACCAATTGATGGTTAATATACATATACTTATTAGTAAATTTAGATATTTTTTAAGAATATTTTGTGTTTCATTTAGGTTATAACACATAATCAATGATTCAATATTTTACTTTAATTATAATAAATTATTGAATATCTTAATTAAATTAATATTTATTTTTATTATTAAAATGCATTCAGAATACATTTCTGTCGTTATAAAATATATTTTTCAAACACTATTATCTTCTTCTCCATCGCCTTTTCCTCAACTATTTGGGGTTGGCCACCCTGTCCTAAATCTATACTTGTCTCAATTTTTTACATCCTTTACGCATACAGCAACAGCTCTCATATCATTCTCAATCATATCCAACCATCATTTTTTTGGTCTTTCTTTTTCTCTTTTCCTTTCAACGCTCATTTTCATACCACCTTTACTGTTTTTGTTTCTTGTCGTCTCATTACATGTCCAAATAATCTCAGTCTATTTTCTCTCATTTTATCCACTATCGTGTATATTCTATCCAATATCTAACATATTCATTTCTTATTCTATCTCATTTTTTACCCCACTAATCCATCTAAGCATTTTCATTTCCGCAACACACATACTCTGTTATTTTCTCCTGTCGATTGCCGAACACTCCAAATCATAAAATATATTTGTTCTCAGTACAATTTTAACCTTATTGGAATTCTCTTATCACATAAAATGCCCGACGCTTTTCCCCATTTTATCTAACCGCACTTAATCCTATATTTTAAATCAAATCTTATTACCTTAA
>JASXSY010003169.1:0-58740 GCA_034509805.1 Sipha maydis
TATTCTTTGTACCTATGCATATTTCTTAGATTTTTAGAGCATGAAATCATTTGACCTAAAAATCGCTGTATAATAAATCATGTAATACTTTTTCAATGCTCAACATAATTTATCTCAACGTTATTCGAATGTGTTTGTCTCATAATAGTAATTATTGTGATCCTCCTTCAAAAAGGAATTCAGTCCAGTTTTGAAGAAACAAAATATTTCTTTTCTATGAAAGAGAAAATTTTCATACTTAAAAATTTGAAATAAATTCTAACCATGTTTGTTAGATATTTAGTACAAAAAAGGAAATTCTATCCTAAAAATTATACAAAATAATAAAAACTAGTTAATTCCAAACACTAATATTTTTGTAATATAATACAGTTAATTCAATTATTTTATTTTTAGTTCTTTATACCATTCAATTTTGATATAATTGAACAAACGTTGTACTTTTCAATTAAACCCATTTCATTTTCATCCACATCACACTCAAACATTGCATGAAAAATATACACACCAGAACGAATTCACAATCTTTAGTGGCAGTTGATGAATTTGAATTATATTCTTATTATATAAATTTATTTACATTATTATTACGTAGATCTATCTTGTACTTAACATTTGAATACTATAATATGATTAGTAGTTTCATTTTTAAATTACAGATAAGCACGTGGATGCATAATTTATTTCCTGCTCCATTATAATACCGGCTGCACGCCAGGTTATCCTGTGATTTGCAAAAAAAAAAAACTAATTTTGGTGTTTTTAACCAAGGTTCAATAAAGCTAGACACGTACAGGCGAGACAAAGTTTATATTGGTTTGTAGAAATCTTTCTAAGACAGGTAAGTACAAAAACAAGATTTTTATTTTAATTTTCGTAAGTTTATGTTCAAATAAACCGGAATATTATTAGGTCTATATAAAACTTCGTTATGATTGTTGACTGTGGCTAATTTATCTCAATTGCAACTGGATACAAACCATTTTTCAAACAAACGCATACTCTCTCTTTTATGCTTATTGTTTAATTTACACGGTTTTTTCTAGTTTAAGAAAAGACAAAGGAAAGGAATTAAATCAGAACTCGGATCAAACATATTGAACAATAAAAAATAATACTTTATTAATCAAGGTTTTATTATTACAACTTTATTACAAATCAAAATGTAAAATACATTTTATCTTCCAGCACTTATACATAAAGTAGACTTAGAAATTACTTGTTTGTGTATAGACAGAAAAACATAAAATTAACATGGTCAATAATGATAATGAAAACAACAATTTCATAATTATTAATTTTTTGGTAATAACAGATAAAATATAAATTAAAATATAAAACAGTAAAATTTTGTAAGACATTTTTAAGTACATGTACTTTGAAGTTCCAAAATAATTATTTTAATACTGTGTAAAATATTTAGTCTATCAATCAGTCTAATTCAATTATTTTGTTTAATTAGAAAAAAAAACTGGTGATAAAATTTAATTTGGTATCAAGACACGACAGGAAAATAACTTAGTAAAATAAAAAATAATAAAGACTAGTTTCTTTTAATTATTGTTATTAAACGTAACAATTATCATTTTGACTATTGTATTTCAAAGACAAGTTATTATCACATTTAGTATTGTTAACATATTGTGGTTTCTAGACAAGTGAGGAGTTTTTTGTTTGAGCGCCATAAAAAAATGTAATATAATGATTTTTATACTCTTCTTATTTAATATATGAATCAAATGAGCTGACTATAATTAATTAAAGTTTAAATTTACTGTATTTTTAAATTTTTAATGATAGAAAGCATTTATGATTATAATTACTTTGATTTTTGAACAAATAATAAAATAACTATTATTTAAAGAAATATGACTTTTGAAACAATTAATTTTATTACCGTTTATTTTAGAGAAATTCTTCCTGTAATAATATATGAAGAATAATTAACAGGCGCTCAATATAAAATATGTAGTTTTTTTTTTTTAAGCTAACTCCAAAACAAAATTTATTTTCATAATGTAGTAACCCTATTTACCTAGATAAATATAGATAAAAGCTGAATATCTTAAAAAAATAGTAACAAACGTATCACAGATTATATGGTTGATTAATTTTTACCTATTATAAACAAAACAGAGCATCAGACTTAACTTACCAACCCATTAAAATAATTTTCCCTTTCTTATACAACATAACAGCCTAATGAACATCTAAAAAATGTAAGTACAGTCTATTATTGAGTATCCAGGTGGGAAATATTATCCCTTATAAACAAAAACTAAATATAAATTATTTGCAAAAGAATACAATTGTGATATGGTTTATTTAATTTTAAATTTAATTTGGTCAATCAGACTTATGGTGTGCGAGATATAAATTATTGCAGCCAAAATATTTTTTAAAAACAATTTTCATCTAATCTTAAAAATATTTGATCTGTATGATATTATTATAAAAGCTTTTGAATTAAATATTACCCCCAAATTACCATTTGATATATTATATCCAATTATTTATAAACTAAAGTAGGCGGGTTGGTAAGAAAGAACAATAAGTGTCTAACAAGTAATTTATTTTAAATCTTGCCTAGAATCCAATTGGACTTAAAACTGTATTAAATTGCATTGATTTTATATTTGACACTATCAGAGTGTCTTAATTTTAAAAACCCTCATTTTTTGATCACTGATAAAACATCAAAACATTTTTAACAATAATTTACATTAAAATATTCAGGTTACAACACCTTGTTCCCTATTGATTGATAGGCTTAAGTTATAATTAGTCGTGTAACTTCTTTATTTTTTTTAAAAAGTATTCATAAAGTACTAAAAATAATATTAAAAATAAACCCTAATGCTGAGATAAGCCATAAGCTGTCATAACTCAATATGTACATATAAAATGTAACTAATAAAAAATTGTTATATAGGCTAGTTATCAACTTAAAATAGGCTATTATTTATACAAATTTAGAATACTTTCTATAATTAAACAAAACACTTGAAGTATCCATTTTAAAAACAAATTCAGCGTTTAAAATAGATGCGACCAGTGTAATAAATATTATTCTAAACAAAGTGCCGGCACTTACCCTTGCACATAAGAGCACATAATGATTTGTTGTTGGTTCTTTTCTGTTTTTTACTGTTTATATTGTCATAGCGCGATATTAGTGCCCAGTGGACAAGATGTAGCCATATTACACGCTGGCCGGCTTTTTGCTGACCTAGTCAGATTTGGAACTGACCGTGGGTGGTCGTCGCCTTTGGCCATATCTCAGGATCTTCTCCTCGCTATGTCCTTGCTGGAAGTCGTTGATGTACTGTCTGAAACAATATAATTTTTCCGTCAAACCCAAGTCAAAAAGCCATTAAAATAATATTGTCACAGTAATGGATAATATACATTTAAAGTAATAAGAAAAATAATATAGGCATGTAGATATGTTTTGTAGTCAATAATAAAAATAAAAATTTAATTACGTTTTTAAATGTAAATAGGTCATAGTCATAATTATATAAACGTTGGTAAGACTCAGGAAGGATTACAGAAGTACCTGTTAGTGATTATTTTTTTCAGAAGCTTTACAAGTATGACATTCAAAATTTCTAATACGTAAATAACAACAATAACAAAGTGCTAAATACTTTGGTTAAATTGTACAAAGAGGAAGGTTATTTTTATGATACAAAGAGTTGTATAACGTAATTTGGGTCAATGAGAATACAATGAATGTTGGGTTAATATTGTCAGTTAAAGGAAACTTAGAGATGCATTCAATGTATTATAAAACACTAAAAGACATGGTTAAACGTGAAAATTGGCTATACATAAACAGTGATAATACATTGGATGATGCATTAATGAGGACTTGAAACCAAAAAGTTGATACACTAATATAGGAACATGCAGACTGTAAAAATTAGAAATTGGAATGAGCAGCATTTTCCAGCAGCCATAAACCCAAATATTTAACGAGACTTTCTTTTCCCCCATGAAAAGGAAAAGCAATGTAATGAAAGTTCTATAGTACATAAGCATAAGTCACTCACTGTCTTTGGACTTAGACGTCAGCGACCGCCTGAGTTTGTCAACAAGTTTCGAGTGGAACATGTTAAGTGACGACGTGGATGATACCTTGGGCGGCGATGATGATGATGATGAAGACTTGGCAGGACTCTGAAGACTTGACTGCGAATTTCTGGACGAATTTCTAGACGCCATTCCATGGTGATTCTGCTGGCTACCATGGTGGAAGGCCGTATGCCTAGATACAGCACCGAGTGACCGATGAGCTGGCGAGCTGACCATGAAGTCACTGCCAGGTGATGTGGATAATGACGGGCCGTCTGCGGATCGAGAGCCGCTATGCACTCGCCTGGTGCCACAAGAGGAGCCCGATGAACCAGAAGTCTTGTCGTTGGAACACTCAGATACGCGTCTGTTCCGATTCGATTTGTAAATGTTGTAATCATTTTTCACTACGGGCATCATAAAGGCCATAGTACCGCGTGTGATGTTCGCAGGAAAAAAAATAAAAAACAGATTCTTTACTCAAAAGGGTTTTTTTTCGAGTCCGTATTCCGCCAATAGCGATACCGCGTACACTTCGATATTATGTTTAAATAAACAATATATAATATTTTCTGTTTATATAATATTAATTAAATTTCTGTTTTCACTTTGCGTGATATTTTTGTCGTAGCGTACCCGGTACAACACGACAACTGGTACGTGCAGCAATGACAATAGCACGTTTATTATGTGTATTTAATATTTTTTAAATATAATACCGATTTAAATGATAATATTTAAAATAGTAAATATTTGTTATTATCAACTCGCACTGAAAGACTGTTACCGGCACGCACGTCAGTCGGCAACTGGCGGGAATTTATAAATTCGATTACGGATAAGGACGATAGGCAAACTGCGATATCTGAAATACGTGTATATATAATAATAATAATATATATAGATGTAATGAGTGCGCGCGCGAGTTTATCTTAGAATAAAAAATGAAAAGAAAAAAAACGTTTCTGTAACGATACGGATTTCGTTTCTCTCAACTACACCACTGGACGAGTCGAACGTTAAGAACGGAGCGCGAGTCGTGACTATGTGCAACGCAATGCAACGGAATGAGAATCACTTTGGCCGTGTGACCTTTTGGTCCGTGCGTGCGTTACCACCACCACCACTACCACTACCGGCCGCTTTGCCAGCACCCCACCTCACCGATCCATCAGCGAGGTTCACCCCGCACCGCCGCCACCGCGCGTGACTGGCACAACGTTATGAAACGCGTCGCACCGCTACCAGTACCGCCGACCATCACCACTGCCACCACCACCGCAACCATCAAGAGCGGTGGCCTCGGGGACGCGACGGTTACACTGGTCGGTCGGCATCCTAAAACCCGTCGGACCGGTGAGCGGACGGAGCGGCGAGGGGGCATCAGGCATTCGTCGTCTGGATGTTATTGATCCAAACCGTCCCCACAGCCCGCTGCCCCATCACCACTTGGCCGCCGAGAAAGGCGTACGTGCGTGCGTGCACGACGTCGTTGTGTGTAACCGCTTTTTTCACCGCTCGGCAACTCGTTCCCCCGCCCCGCCCGTCCACCGCGCGATCGTGTGACGACGACAAATGGCCGCCAACGGTTTTTCGGCCGCACGTCGACAACAACATCGGGCCGATGCACACCGGAACCTCGTGACGCTGTGAAGTGTATGGTTTATTTTTTTCGCCCGTTTCGTACTCGTTGCGTTCCTCGATTCGTATATCATTTCGGTTGCGTGGGGAAATATTGTCGTCGTGAGACCCGTCGGTGCTAGCAGATGGCGTACGTGACACATACGCGCGCACCGCACCGCACCGCACCGTTCGCCTGGCCCCCTTGCCAGTCGCCAAGTGAAATTCCAGGGGTTCCTAAAACTTAACCGCTGTCGCCACCGCTCGTAGTCGTCGCCATAAACGAGATCGAACGCGAACCGTGTATATAATATTGTTAAGACGTCTGTTACACCACTATCGTCATCATTATCGTTTACGTTGTGTTCCATACGTTTTAAACCCATTTTCCGTTGTCATCCGCGCAAAGTCGCCGTTATTGCTTTGTTTCCTACGAGTACGCGCGCTCAATCCGTGCCGACGTGGTGGTAATAATTGTTGACGGCGACGAGTATGACGACGACGACGACGACGACGACGACGACTACTTCGGTCACCGGAAATATGCTGCTGCTGCTGTTGCGCTGTTTTATGTCGTTTTTAGAGATGTTCCCGAAACGACGGTCTCACGGTCTCTACTGTTCACGAAGCAACTTAATGCACTTCGCGTTTTCCGTTTGCTGTCCCAGCGACCGCATCCGCCATCGTGTACGTTTTCAGTTGCGTTTCGATGCGGTCGACTAAAAAATACCACCTTGTACTACATGTACCGCGCACGGTTTGTTTTTACGATTTTCTTCGTTGGCCGCATGCTTTCTTTTTTCGACGAGCTCGACAACCCAACCGGAAACAACAAGCTCCCAATGATCTTGGTAATACCGTCGTCATCGACGCTCGCCGATCGATATTTCAATACGTATGGAAGTGTATGTGTGAGCCGCGGCCCGCGAATTAGGTCATTGCACGACGACAAAATATCTCTTCGATTCTCTCCGATCGTTCTCTGCGGTTATTCTTTATCTCCTTTCGCGTTATTATTATATTCCGTTTCTCGTCGATCTCGTGCACAGACCCCACCACACGGACGCATATCATCGCGTTATGCGCAAAACACATCATCGGAGATGATAGATCGGATCTAAAGGTTTGAAGTGAGCCTACGATGTTATAATGGTCCTTGTCTCCTCGTCCAATTCACCTCCTCCCCCCTATTGAAATCCAAGAGACGTGCCCAATGTCGGTGGATACTTGGAAATTTTGAGTTTCCTACTTAAAAATCTTAAGCTAATAATAAATATATATTAACAACACGGAACCACTTATCCGGATCCGCGGTGATATTCAGTGTTATTGTAGACCACACACCTATAAATAGTTATTTTAATGGTTCGTTATAAAAGTTATTAGTCATCGCGGCCAGTTATTCGGTGAAACGGTCGACCGACGCGACGGTTTCAATCGCAACACGAAAAGTCATGGGCGGAGAGAATGAACCGTGTGTTATAAGCGGAATCGAACCAGGTTTCGTTAAAAATAGTTTCCCCAGAATAATAATCTACGGGTCGTCGCTACTGGACGTGCCTGACCTAACCACCGCCGTGCACGAGCGTCGTTCTTAACGGTCGATAATACGACCACCAGCGGACGAGAGAACGCGTCTCGTCCGATGTCCCTACAAATAACGCGGCAACGTGGTGTTAAACCGATGGATAAAAATTAAAAAACACCGCCGCGCCATTGTGAATTTTTCTCCAGCTGTCGCGACAACGGTGTGTACGTGCGATTTCGAGACGACCCGTAAACACGAGCGAGGGAGAGCATACGCCGAGGGGGGGGATTCCATTATTATTATCGTTCTTACGCAAGAGTAAAAGTACCCGATTAAACGTACACATAGCTGTGTCCACCATTGATAATAATAATGATCAGAGTCGTAACGAACGGTTTGCGTGCGAGCACTCGTATTACGACGTTCTGCGGAACGACTCTCGCAGAGGTCTCCTTGCGGCCGTTAACTGCAACGTGCATTTCCCCGTAAACGAAATTCGAACGTTGAGATATGCGTTTTATTATTTTCTAAATATGGTTATGATAATTACATTACGGCAATGATCCAGCGGCGAGTAGAAAACCTATTCACCACCTGCACACTGCGACGCCATCATATGGCGCAACAAGTGCACGTTCCTCTGGTTTTTTCTCGTACCTTCGTTGCCGAAATATTTTTTCTATTATTTATTTCTGCGATTTTCCCGAGACGCTACTGATCAGTTTTTATCCTTAATTCTCCTCAATACTGGTACAACAGTACTGACACAACAACTGTTGCTGAATGCAGACTTTCAATCGAGATTCGCAGCCTCTGATGGCTTTCGAAAATATCAAATCTATAGTTATTATTCCTAAACGATATGAAACCGATAGATCTGCGTGCATATTTAGCCCCCTCAATTATTATTTGTTCGGTTTCAAGAAATGTTTTGAGTGCGTTGTTGATAGCAAACACGTCATACAATACCACTGTTTATTGAGTTTATTTGTCCATACTAATACTATGTTCACTAAAAAAACGTAAGCCCCTCCTAAAATATGACTCAGTTTGCGCTAATAAAACGTGTCGTTTTCCTATGGCAAATAACGCATGTCCACGTGGCATTCGTGCGATAAAAACTTAGTCATGAGTTTTTGTGCTTCAAGTCATAAATTCTACTTCATCCGGGGACATAGCGACGTACGGTCGACTAAACTTTCAAAGAATATTATCGTTATTGGTGTAGCATACCATATATAATTATAATACAATTATTAGTGTGACGGAATAGAAATACCTGTATTGATAATTTAAATACCACCATATTATCTTTAATTATAATTAATTGGTATGAAATAATATCATATAAATTATTGAATTAATTTACGCATTCACCTGTGGGGATACGGAATGCAACTCCAGGGGACATCTGAACGTCAAAATAATTAAGAAATATTTACTGGCTAACAGTTTATGGTTTAAGTTTGTCCGTGCATTTTATTGCATTATTGAAAACAGTTATACAATTCATTTTCGTTTTCCTCAATTCCTTAATAACCCAAACTCAAGACGTTTTTAATTTTTTATTTTTAAATTATAAAACTATGAATTGAAAATTTAATTTTTAATTACTTTTCAATAGTTTACTCAATCCGCGTTCTATGATATCGTATTTTTCTGATGAACCATAAGCACGAATATGTTTCTTGGGGAGCCAGGAAACAATTGTGGGAATAAACTTCATCAAAAATGCGCTCTCAAACAACACATCATTGTTGTCTTAACATTGTTTTACAGCGATGAATTATTTATATATACATAAATTGGTTTATTTATTTATTTCAATGTGTAAACTATTTATTTATATATTAAGTAATTTATGAGATTATTAACCATTTACTAATTTTTTATAACTTAATGATAAATTTTACCGAATCTGATTGAACTCTATCCATTCGGGTCAACCGCCACGTCAGTTATAACGAAACAACATTGGAGAGCTGTAAACATTATAATATGTTTCACTATTTATTGTGTTCTACGCCATGTATTGCCAACGCGTATGATTGGAGATAGGTTTATTCGACGTTTCGGGGCGATATCGAATGGGTTATTACTCTTTTTTCGTCACCGTTTGGTTACTCCGTTCGAAGAGAAATACTTTTCCGCGTACGCCAACGCAAAAAATAATACGATTCGTACCAAATGAAAATATTGTGAAACCGTGAATCGAAAACAAACGCTAAGCGTGACTCGACTGTTAGTCATCGTTGTCGTCTTTCGACCGGACCAGAGCCGGTTAGCACGCGAAAGTCTTCGCAATAATTTTTGCATGATTTCACGGTAAACGCGCAACCGTGATCGTTTTTGGCAACGTTTTTCGGCCGAACGGAATAAAAATAATAAAACTCATACACGTCACGTCATTTAGGAAGAAGTGATGGCGCGTACGAGTATAATGGAGAGGGCGCACTGCTGTTTCGTGTCGGATACATACGCAACAATGCACGTGAGACGCATCGCGACAACAACAATGCGGTTGGCTTGAAAACGACTGAAACCGAAATAATTCGGCTCAGCTGCGGCGTGATTGCGAGAAAGAGCACTCGTCGACACTACAGTTTAACGGCAGCAAAGTTGTAATTTTGATTAAAAATGTTTTCGAACAAATGAAGTATCAAATATTCAAGTTAAACGGGGGTATGTTAAATTACCATAGTAAATTTAACAAACAATTAAAATGTCTCATCTACTAAATAAAAAACGATATAATAATAAACGATCTTTCGCCACTAAATTAAAAGGCACAAACAACAAATTTTCTTTGTTCAATCACGTTTGGAAAATATGTAATACCAAATTTGGTTTACTGTCAGAAACGGTAGAGCCACATATGAATCTTTGTTCACGTTTTTGCAATCTTCAGGACGTCTTATTAAGCTTGCCATACACTACGGCGAATCGGAAGAGCCGTATGAAATAATGGTATGAGTTTTAATGGTTTCCGTGCATTAGTTCAGATCGGGACCGTCATGTCGAAACAGAGTGGAACAATCATAATTTATTTTCTTTTTAATTTTAGAACTTTATAATTTATCATTTTTCTCGAATATTTCAGTTGCGTTTTACACTCAATTTCAGTGCTCATCATTTTTCAGGAGGTATATATAATTACGGAAACGAGTATCCTGTTTTTGTATCCTGCTTGATTAGGTCCAATTATTCACAAAAATATTCATAATTCATTCGAAATAGTATTGGAAAAATTTGTGGTTATTCTTTTTAAATATACAATAATATATTGAATACGCCTTCTAGTGCTCTTTTCCAATCGATTACATGAACTCATGCTTTTTTTACGCATTTGTTTTCTTTTTCTTCTTCAGCAACATGTGGTAACGTAATCATCATTTCTTCTTCGCTGCTACTAACTCTCATTTTAAAATAAAATCGTAATAACTTTTTGAAATAGAGTGCATTTGCAACAAAAGCTGTCATCTGACTGACTAGAATTTCGATCCGATCCGATACAGTGTGTGAACTTGTTGCCGGACTGATTTTCTATCCGACGTGCTTTGTAGCAAACTTAAAAAGACTGTAATGATATAATGAATAACGGTACGCGTTCCAAACAGTGACGATGGTCGAGTGAATGATCGTCGACGATTAATATTACAATATATTTAGTAAATTCCTACACGTACTATCAGAGGACCCAGACTGTGCGATTATCACATCGTTGGCGCTGTGACGCGTGGTATTCGTGTTCGATAATTAATATTTTTATCATGGCAAAACGTGCGGATGTAGAAAGAAGTGCGTTAGTCGTGGAACTACGTGTGTTTTATATTCGATAGCGACGCCATACAGGACTGACGCACTGTGATAGATGTACATAATATGATGTTATTTAGTGGACAAATACCTAAAAAGAAGAAAAAGTGCTTGCTGCTTTTCACTGATTAACCACTTACCAAGTATAAAACAATATATATTTCCTCTAACTCGTGAAAATTAACACTGCAGTGTTTATAAAGATCATATATTTGTATGAGATTTAACTTATGAATAAAAAACCTCGGAAGTTGGTGTAAAGAACACATTACAACTGTACAATCTATTAAAATTACGCACATGATGGGAATATAATCTTAGGCATGTCATCGACTCTATGCGCAGCGCCAACAATTGGTTATTAACATTTCAGAATTTTTATGTAGACTTGAACGCAATTTAATTATATACTTTGTAAAAGATTGCTTTTTTTGCTCCGTCATCAGAAAATAACAATAGTGTATCTGCATCCGAAATTATTGTAAAGGGGGAAAAAATAAACTTTCAAGTCCGCACATACATATACTGCGTTCAAAATCTTATATTTTCAAACGTGTAAAACTTAGTTTTAAAGTTTGTTTAAATTCTAATTTATTTCTTGTTTATCAGTGTTATAGCGATTATTGATTTTGAATTATTTTTTCCCAAGAAATAATTTGTTCTATTTATAACCATTCATATTATACTACGTTAGTATCATAATTTTTGATTATTCCTGATAACGATAATCGCTTTAACACTGATAAACAAGAAATAAATTAGAATTTAAACAAAGTTTAAAAATTGTTTAAAAATTATTGACTTAACCTAAGTAAAAGGTTTTGACGCCAACATTTTTCTAAAAATCGGATTTACAAAATGGCTATCTTGATTTTTTTTTTAAATTAAATAGAAAACATTTTAATTTTTGGAATTTTGCATACATGTTAGAAAAAAATTTTGAACGTAGCGCAGACGACAATTGACAATTGGAAAAAAAAAATTTGAAAATGTTCAATAGAACAAAAGTTATTGCATTTGCTAGTTCATCGTGAAACACTCTGTATATACCTATATGAAGAATTGCGTTTCATATATTGTTTATTGCTTAGATCATATGTAGATCTATCATCTATAAAGTTTGTATAATAATTCTCCAAATATTTTACATAATTTGCGGAGATGTAGAGCGTAATACATTAGCTACTAACTTTTAATCTATATAAAGATATTACTAACATTATACGTTTAATTGAATTGACACGCATGTATTTTCATATTGTCTCTCTCATTTAGCTGTCTATTATTGTGTTAAGATGTAAGGTATACATAAATGTTGAAAACTATCTTTTACACTTTATAACTTTGTACCTTTAGAAGTGTTTGAATCGCATTTAACTGAGAATAGGTATTGTGTGATAATACACATACTATGCAGTGTATTAATACTAAAATGCACTTTTAGAAGAAAGAGGCATAAACTGCAATGTAATAGATGCAAGTTCGTCAATAAATAAATGTATATATACGATAATATTTAGTTTACATTTTATTTTTGATACTTGAAAAACAGTTCAATGTGTTTATTACGAGGTTTATTATCAATGATAAATATTATACTGGTTTATTTTTATTTCAAATAAATTAATGATTTTTAATTAATTATTAAAGAATAATAATAGTTTTTATCGTTTATTGGTTCATACATTTTAACATTTGTTTTTAATTATTTGCAAGTCAAAATTATTTAAAATAATTCTACAGATGAATTACCTACATGGCTATATATATATACATATATATATATATATATATGACAGCTTTACTTAGTTTTCACAGATATATTTTAACTTTTGCTGAATTTCGATGTGCATTTAAGTGTTCCATGATCAACATATTGAACTCCATTATTTCAGAAGTGCATATCTGTTTTATTGTATTTTGGTTAAATTATGTGTTATTTAAAAAACTACACATTGCATCACTTAATTTATTAATAAAATATATAACAGAATTAATTGTTCTATCTAATGTTATAGTTGTACATATGAATAAAACCACTATCAAATGCGTACTGATAGTTTTTAATTATTTTTGTACTATATATATTGATATTAATACTATATTGCTTTATTATAAATTGTACATTGTCCGATTAAATTATAAATAAATATATAATATATTAATATACCATAGATCTATAAGAGTATATCCGTTTGATGATAACATTTACACATTTAATCATTACAACGTAATAGTACTCATATAATAATTTATTATTAAATGAATAACGAAGTCTCAAGTCTAGGTAATAATCATTGTATAAATTATGTATATTACAAATAATCATTAACCGTTTAGAACTGTATAACAAAGGAAACACTAACTTGTGTACCTAATTATAAATATTTTGAATACAAAATGAAGGATGAATTATTGCCTATTGGCTTATGATTTTACAATACTATCCGTTTTCAATTTTTATTTTTTTATACAAACACAGTCATTGTTATACACACATTTTTTTATTGACTACGTTATTTAATAACGAAATGACATTTTATGTTACTCAAATAAAATTGTAATAAAATTACTTCACTTTTTAATAAAAAAATTAACTATGTTACTTTAAAGTTACAATAAAAAAAAAGTTATTAGATATTTTATAAAAAAAAAAATATTATGTAATTCAATCATAGTTTTGAGTTAAATTAAGTAATTTTGGTAAACTAAGGATAACTTTTCTGTAATAGTTGAATATTTATTTAGAATAAATAATTTTTTTGTAAACTATAATAATTAACATCAACTATAGTTTGTTTATTTATGTTAAGTATTTTAGATTCTGAACGGAGTAATGGAATCTATTGGTTTTACAATGATGTGTGTTTTTTTTTTAATTTTTAATTTTTAATTTTTTTTTTTTTGTGTCTGACGACACCTTTTTTGGCAGTAAAAATGCTTCAATTTGCTTAAGTACCAACTTTTCTGAAAGGAAAGTGAATTTAGATGGTATTTTGGCTAGTCTAAAATCCAACTTTTCAATACTTTTTAAAAAAATCGAAAAAAACAATAAAAAAATTACGAAAAAACAGGAAAATTTACGCAAAATCACGTTTTTACAAATTACATTTTTTTAAAATGCTCTAACTCAAAAACCAAAAATCGCAACAACTTGAAATTTTCACTAAATCTTTATTTTGACGTATTCTTTACATCGTTAAGTTTTCAAAGTATTTTGACATATTTTGACTTATTTATAGACAATTTAAATTTTCGATTTTTGTAAAAAAATTTTTTTAAACATCTATAAAATTTAATTGGCAGACCGAAAACTCTTGAAAATTTAATACTAGGTTTATAATAAGTTAAACTTATCGTAACGAAAAAATTTTGGGGATAGGTTTACTCAAATTTTTTTTATAAGCCCTTAATGCTCAAATTTGTATAAAATGTGTAAAAATCACGATAATTTGTAAGTTATTTTGTAGATAAAAATTCATAAAATTTTTTCTGTTCATACTGAAGGTTCTAAATGTTAGGTTATCTATAAGCTACTCTTAAAAAATCTTTAAAAAAATTTCTACCGGACTTAAAGGAAAAAATTTTATGACTGTTTGAAATTTAAATATTTACGAAATTGCATAAAATAGCGATTTATTCTCAAACGATTTTAAATATTTGTTATAATTTAAAAAGTATAAGTCGCAGATTTTTGAAATTTATACCAGCTGTTAAGATTGGCATTTCCTTTATGTCATATTTTTTCAAAATATTATATTGATTTTTAAGCCACTTATAGGCATTTAAAATATTCGATTTTTTTACATTTTTTTTTATAATCGGTGATAAAAAAAATTTGGCTCGTACAAAATATTTAAAAATTTAATAGAAGATTTCATAGAAGTAGTTCTTATTGTCATTCAATAATTATTAAAATCCATAACCACTATTATTTTTTATAAGCATTTGAACAGCGAATATTGACATAAAATTACATGTAAAATATAATAAAATGTATAATATTCTAGACTGACAAACTATGTCACTATATGCAACTGCCAACCCATCCTAATTGAAAAATATATTTATAGTTTCAAAATAAAATATACTTCTTACAATATTTATAAATAACAATGTATTATATCCTAGACAAACATATTAACTCCGTTCAGAATCGTTATTCGTATACATATATATACGTATATATATCTATCATTGCATTCAAATTTAACAAATCCATTGTAATAATGACCTATCCTATAAACGAGGTGCACTCCACCCCCAACTGTACAGCAGAGCGAGGTCCATCCGGTTCTTTTTAATAGTATCACCAACACTTATAACAATACAAAAGTTATAGACACGCAGTGTTACCAGTTCGAACCAAAATACAGACAGTCTCTCTCTTTGGATAGGTCTAGATAATGAAAAACAGCCATTCCCTTAGAGAAAATTCACAATAAACAAATTTGGGGCCTCCACACAAGCTTTTGGGAGCCTTCTGGTCTTAACTAGGCCCAATGATTTTTAAAAAAGCTCATAAATACTCGTATAAAATTAGTTGGCGATAACCAGATAATCTTTTGTGTTACTTTTATATACCTATTATTAATTATTATCTATAGAAATCCTATAGAATACGTGTACGATTTTATATAATTTGAATATGTTGTTGACCAATGTCTATTAATATTTCATAGTGTTAGGGTACCTACTTGGAAAAATATCTTGTTTAAATTGTATTGAAATTATAAGTATAATACTATTTTGGGAATTATGGAAATTTTTTTATATAATTTATTTAGTTTGTTGTCAAATTCTGAATTTTGTAAGTCCTTGTTAAAAATTAAATTTTTGGAGCACCTTTTAAAAGTTATTTTCTATAAACTCATGTATTTTTGCTAAAATTAAAATTGCATTACAGGTGTATGACTAAATTTTAATATATAATTTAAAAGGTATTAATATTAATCTTAAATAATTAATCATTCAACATAGTATTTTATACATCAATTGTTTGATTCTTTTATTTCAATAAATGTTTATACCTTCAATTTATAAAGGTAAATAATATTTTATGAAATCAAAACTAAATAAAATTAATGTTTCAATATAACGTTAATAACCTTACACAACCAAACATTACAGATATAAATTATTATGATCGATTTCGAAATCTTAAAGTAATAATTAAATGTCACGGTTGACCAAAGCAGAAAATTATAAAGTTGATATTGGTAAATGGTAGAGTGTTTATGAACGTAATGAACAATGTCAACATTTTATACACAGATTAATTATGAAATCACCAAAGACGATTGATTAAATAATATTATGAAGTTTATTATGGTAATATCTAGCATAATATTCAGTATACCAGTGCATTTTTTAACTAGTAAACTAGGCGACACATGTTGCCCAGTGATTATACTCTATCGCAGTGACGTGCAGCAGGACAAGCTAGGTAAGCGGCGCATGCCCAGCCAAAAAGGAAAATATAAAAAGATTAATATTTTTGATGTTAAATGACAATTTGTTTACACAAAAATTACAAAATATTTATTAATTCTTATTTTTGTGTTCAATTTAAAAAAATTTATCAGATTTTCGTAAGTATATTAAATTCCTTTTGCATAATTTTATAGAATTGGTATAGATAATTATTATTTAAATAAACGAAATTATTATAATTAAGATGAATCAAATTATATTCGCCTTGTTTATATTTGTTTTTATAGACAATGAATACTGATTTAAACTATTGCTTAATTGAGCATCTTTTGGAAATTAATTTTATTTAAAAAATGTTGATGAAAAATTAACAATTGTAAAAAATGGTCGACCATGTCCAAAAATTCCAAAATTGACATCTAATCACAAAGAAAAAAACAAAGTTTACATTCGTCTTTTTAATATTTCTAATTATTTAAATACTTCATGGTTGGCTGGTAGTGCAAAATTAAATACACTTTTCTGTTGACCTTGTGTTTTATTCGTCAGGAAAAATAATGGTTGGTCTCATAGTGGTTTTGTTAATTTAAATAATTTAACAAATGGTATTAAAAAACATGAATGATCTCAAATACATATTTCTTCTGTTTTAAAATTAAAAATGTTTGGAAAATCTAGAATTGATTTGCAGCTTGATGAACAAAGACGTTCAGGTGTAATACGCCATAATGAATTGGTAAAAAAAAATAGAGACGTTTTAAAACGTTTTATTGATTGTGTTTGTTTTTTAGCGATCCATGAATTACCATTTCGTGGTCACAATGAAAAAGTTAATTCTTTCAATCGGGGAAATTTCCTCGATTATTTAAATTTATTATCATCTTATGATTCTATTTTAAACGTGCATTAAGAAACATCAAAAATATTCCGTGGTACATCCAATAAAATTCAGAATGATTTTATTTGCTCAATTAGTAACATCCATTGAATCAGAAATAAAAAATACTAATTTTGTTGCAATATTATTAGATAAAATTTCAGACATGAAAAATCTGTCTCAATTATCAACAACTTTAAGGTATGTCTATCATGAAACCGCGGAAGCACATGATCGTTTTATCTCATTTGTTGACGTAAGTGCTAATAGATCAGCAGACGGCTTATTGAAACACGTATTTGATGTAGTTAATACGTATGAGTTAAATCATAAATTAGTAGCTCAAACTTATGACGAAGCGGCCGTTATGATTTGTCATGTTGGAGAACAACAAGTTAAAGTAAAGGAGCTCTACCCAAAAGCATTATTTGTCCATTGTTTTAGTCATTTATTAAATCTTTTACTTTCACAAGCAGCATCAAATATAAAAAAAACTGTTAGATTTTATTTCAATATCAGTTAGTGTTTGAAATAAAATCTTATTCAAACACTAACTGATATGGGATCATTTTTTACTAAATCTTCTAAACGTATACGTTATGGTATACACATGCTTTATCTAATTTCACAAGAAATAAAATACCAAAAAATGCGCCGACTAGATGGAATTTTTCTTCTCACTTAGTAAATACGATTCACGAATACAATTCATATTTCATGGAGTTTTTTCAACACGTATTAAATAATTTTAATGATTGGGATAATGAAGCGATAATATTATCTCAAGGGTTCATCAATTTTTTAGATAATCGACAAACATACTTTTTGCTAATAGTATTAGTAAAATATTTAGTTTGACTGATATTTTGTATGAAGTGTTACAAACTAAACGTTTAGATATTTTATATTATATGAAAAAAGTTGATGAAACTAAATGTCAACTGCAAGATTATAGGTTAAATCTATTTGAAAAATTATGGGAAACAGTTTTATAAGATAAGGCGATTTTGAGCTACAGCGTAAAATTCGTGACCAGAAAACATTTTACAAAGTACTTTTTAATAAAATATTTGATAACATTTTAACATTTTAACAAATTTGCAAGCATGAATTGGTTCTTTAAACAAATTTGAATTTTTATCGTTAATTGACCCAAGTAAATATTCAAACTACACGAACGAATTTCCAAATCCTGCTCTAGAAAACTTGCGAGAGTCAGATTTCGGAGAAATATTTGGTTTATTAGATTACGAAACGAATTAATTGTATTATACACATCTGAAGAATTTTGAAATACTAATCCATATGATTTAGTCAAAACAATTAAGATGAATGATTTAATATCGGCATTCCAAGAAGTATTTAAACTCGGTCAACTAATTTTAACTATTCGTAGTACAACAACTTCAGTTGAACGTTCTTTTTTGTCATTAAAATGAATCAAATCATATCAAAGATCTACACAAGGGCAAGAAAGACTTAGTTCATTATCATTAAAATCAATCGAAAAGGAACTCCTGCACATAGAAAAAAATCATACAGAATTGTATGATAAAGTTATTAACGAATTTTTAAAACAAGAAAGACGAATGGATTTTATCTATAAATAAATTTTAGATTGTAATTTTTATTTTTTATCAATAAAATACCTTTTTTTGTTTTAACTTGAAATTTTATTTTAGCGCTTACCTAACATAAAATATCACCGAACGCCACTGCTCTATCGACAGTATTTTGAAAGATTGAGCGAAATAATGCGAAACGAAACGAATGTGTAATACTATAATCGTACTATGGTATTACACATTGACTATTTCGAGAAAAATATTTTTTGTCGCCCAGTGAAAATTCCTTATAAAATGCACTGCAGTATACAGCGTCTTCTCTGATGCATTTCTTCAGAAGGATCTCCAAAAATATCATCTGATAACATTATAAAAATGTGCTCATAAATAGTGCAAAATATTATAATATTTTAATGGTGCCTTATTTCTTATTCAAAATACACAAATAATTAAGTTAAATATACAGAGTAATAATTATTTATAATACTACAATGTAAAATAAATAATATGAATAATATTTAATAATACACAATTTATATTTTTTTTAATAATATACAAATTATACAATTGATAATTTTTATAAAAGTTATTTTTTAGTTCACTTAAGGTCGCCAGTAATTAAGACTTTAAAAAATTGATCATAAAAAATATCAACTATAATGGTTATTATGGTAGTTTATACATTTTTAAAAATAGGGGATCCTCGAAAAATATTCGGCCGGAAACCTCAGACGCGTTCGCATGGCCAGGTCGATACTGAGTATACATCTTTATTTTTGATTTTGATCGTGCTGCGCGGCGGTTGACTGAAATATAACCACGTGACATATATTTTATTGTATACCAACATACACATTAATGTGTATGAAAAAATTAATTAATTACTAAGCAATCGATTAAATATTCATTATAATTCACGATGGGGTAAAATATTTTCAATATTTATTACAACATTAATTAAAAAATTCAAAACATATATTACACTAAATATTTTAGTTTATAGTATTTTTGATATCCATAATACTTCTTAAAATTGAGGTCCCTGATGCAATGCATCAATTGATGAACTATCTGGTAAGTACTGCATAAGTTTCATATAATGATGGAAAATCAATACTGTTACATTAAATAAACGGTTATACGCCTATAATTAAGATTTGTGTTGCATGTTGTTTCACTTATTAATTATACTACAAAGTGAGACCAAGATAATTTACAAATCATTTAAAAATTGAGCTCAATGAAATCTCCAATAAATATTCTGTGTTTCATTAAAAATACATTTTAAATCACGGAAATCAATACCTATATACTTTTTCTACTTGTATGCTTAATGCAATTATCACATTTAATTTCCTTATGCTTTGTTACGTCTATGTCTAAGTAAAAATTATAGTATTAATATAGTACTCCATCATGCTGTAAACTACAGATGTGATTGCTTATAAATGATACTATTCGTCCTTCATAGATCACATTTTCAACGGTTATTGTTGAAAATGTATGCTAGATGTGAAACAGAGAGTCGAATCACACTTGACTCCTTCAAATAATCTCCAGTACAAAGAAAATAAACATTTATTGAATAAATGTGTGTCGTATAACGTCTCATAAGCTGATGAGACTAAAAAAGAAAAATATTTGGAGAATGATAATCAAATTATGACCTAACTATATTTTTTTTATAAACTATTTTATGAATCATTTTTCACTAATGTTTTTAATATACTTTGACTAGACCTCATGCTGTTAAATTCTTATAACTTGTTGTATTTATATATATATATATATATATATATATATATTAAACTTTTAAATATATGTAATTTATTAATTATTAGGTATTTGTTGTCATAAATAAACAATAAAAGATAACAATAATAATTATTATCGGAGTACAAATAAAATTAATTTCTACTTAAAAGAATAATAAAGTACCTAATGGTACTACACATACTATTTATATCCTATTCATGGATAATTTTTAAATTGCGTATGATGTAAATTATACATTGTATAATATACATCAAAGGCAATTTAAAAATATTATAAATATTATATTATATTTGTGTTAGTTACCAAAAATTGAATGTTGTATTTCAATTTTAAAACTAAATCATAGTTGATTTTCACGAATATGAAAATTATGAATTCTTGATGAAAGGCAATAATAATTAATAAATGGGCAAGTTATTAATTAATATAAAAATAGATAATAAATATGCAATATTCTTTATTGACAAAATTGTTTTAAGAACTTCTTTTTATTAATTTATTGTTTAAAATGCATTTTTAAACAAATAATTTCTAATGGAATTATCTAATAATTGTATTATAGAATCAAAAGTAATTCATCAAATAGGAATGACTTATTTTCAATACTAAGATAAATAATAGTTTAATTAGGTAATATGACTTTAATTACTTATACAATGTTTAAATTGCCGCGTGAAGCGACTACTTTAATTTAAAACTTCAAACTTAATGACGAATTAGCAGTATTTATAGTTAATCAATAAAAAAAACTTAGACATTGAAGAATAAAAAAAGGCAGTGACACTTTATTTATATATATATAATACATCTATCGTGTTCAAATATTCAAAATCCTCCTAAATGACTAGACTGATTTTTTATGAAATGTGTGTGTGATTAAGTTGAAACGAGATTAGTTTAGATTAACAATTTGATTTGATAGAAAATGTTTTTCGCTTACACAAAACAGGTCTACAGGTTTTTTTTTTAACTAATTTTTGATATATAAGTATTTTATATATAAAAATGACGTGTACGATGTTTTGTCCTCAATGGACTCCAAAACTACGTGACTGATTTTTATGACATTTGGTACATGTATAGATTAAACCTCGGAGAAAAGTATAGGCAATGTTTGGTCGCAAAAAAAGGAAAGGGAAGCATCAGTAAACCTAATAAGGCTCGAATAAGCAGTTGTTGTCTTGTTGTTGCTTATAATAATAGTAAAAACGAAAAGGCACCCCCACAGTCACATACCTCAGTGTGCAACTAGAAAATGGTGAAAGTGACTATAATACTGAAAATAATTTCCAAAAGCGACAAATTCCTTCAAAAACGACACTCACCGCGATTAATTTGCAAGAACTTTTCTGTATGTTAAGGTACCGAAGTATTACGTTTGAAACAAAACAGGAAGAGAATGGTAACGCGGAATTCAAGGAGCTCTTGTTAAGAATTGGCCTGGTGTCAAATTCGGAGATGCCTTAGGTCGAATTTACACGGTTCATGTTTGTAATATGTAATGTTTTTTTCGTTGGTGAATGCTTTTACATCATATGCATGTGCTAAACTTTTTCAGAGATCTCAAAAAGTTCAATAATCAAGGTATTTCTGACATTTTGATAGGCATGTGAAACTAAAGGAGTGTTAAAGAATAAACATTGGGATCCAAATGGAAACGTAACTGTAACCAAATGTAACTGTAAAACGTTATTTTCAAGTTTCAAATTTTTTATACAAATTGAATTTTTCAAGACTTGTAACAATAAATACTGAGAATTCTAAATAACTTTAAATTATATGATATAGCCTTACAACTTATTTTTGTCAAATTAAAACCTATTAGGCCTTACGTTACCACTATATTGTGTTATAAAAAATAATTTTTATTGTAGGGACTGATTTACGTTAAGAAATACACTGTAAAATGTTTGTTTTTGTATGTTTCAATGAAATACATCTACGATACAGTATATTTTTTTATTGTTGAGTATAACTAATAGTAGGCAGTGTGTAATCTTAAAATGCGATATTAGACTAAAAGTATTTGTTGCTCATTTATTTTTAATTTTTAATTTTTTTTTAGTGTTCAATTATTCTCAAAGGAATGAAGTTTACTACCTTAAATGTATTGTTCAGTATTTTATATTATAAAAATATTATTCTATTATGTATTCATGGATACATAATTCATAGGCGTATTTCGGTGAAATGCCTCAATTTTGAAGGTTTATCTTTGTCTATGTTGTGTTTTAAAAATAGAATAATATTATTCATTAATCCTTGACCTTCGTCTATTACTTGACCATTCCAAACAAAATAAACTTAATTATATTAGGATAACTATATGCTGTACCAATATTGATATATTATTTGACTTTAGTGGACATTGTATATTTATATATATATTATTTATATATTGTATATTTATCTTTTTAACAATGCATTTTAAAATTATAATATTTATATGTTACATGTTTATTTGTAGAATTGATAATTGTTTAAACTTAATTTCTTATTCGTTGTTTGTTAAACTTTAAAAATATTATTTATTATTAACATTAACAACGCAAAACACTATGCAAATGTTATACAAAGATTACTATCCATAAATTGTTTACGTATAAAAAACAAATATTATTTTGGTAATAAAATACTTAATACTGAAGTTTAGATTTATTAGGTTACATTAAACATTTGAATCAAAATTAAAATAAAAATTTTATCGAAACTAAAATACAAGACAATAGTGCACTAAAACTGTAGAGCTACATGTATTATTACGTATACTTTATACACGACCCAATAATATATTTCAAGTTCGTAACATTTATTTATTTAATCAACCAAAAGTATTGGCTCTAAACTAATGAAAAAAAAAATTAGGAGACTTTACATGTGAACGTATTCTATCTAAAAACCATTGCATTCTCTGTAGCCTGTAGTTATTCCCCATTACTCATTAGTCATTACAAACCGGCTATTGTCTTATTTATTGTTACACTATTCTCGGTGTACAATTATTATTCTATAGTTATACACATTAAACATACGTAAATTATTCCTAAGATTTTGTTGTAATCATTAAATATAAGTAATCAAACTAAGATAATATAAATAATATTTTATGTAGTTTGATTGACATCAAATCATTCTATATTTGAGACAAATAAATACAACTATACTATATTTTTAAGCAGTGGCGTAGTTATGATTTGGTTCTGAGGGGGATATTTAATTAATTGGATAAACGTTAAGTGGGGGGCTTTGCCCCCACACCCCCCTAACAGGTTATTTTTTTTTAAACATAATTCTATACACAGTTACATTAATACAAAAATTTAATTTCATAAATTCTATAATTTATAATATAAAATCCAATTTCCGAGGTTTTTTGGCTAACTCGTTTATTATCTCCTCTGTGTTAATATGTATGTTTTTATGGACAGCCAACATAGTTAATCCATTCAATCGATCCTGTTTAATAACAAATAATGATTATTATGAAAATGTAATGACAATCATTTTATGACAATGAATAAAAAGTTAATGATTTTTAGTCTTACTTCAGTCATGGTATTTCTTAATTATGTTTTTATTCTTTTTAGGGATGAAAACATCCGCTCAGGTGTTGTAGTGAATACAAGCAATGTACATACAATTTTGATTATTATAAATATATAAGGAAATATATTAGCATCACATTCAATAAGCACTTGAAGAGCTGATTTTGGTACATTATTAGATGATCTGCTTAGTTTGCACCTCCACAACTTTAGCTCAACCAGTAAAATGTCTAAGTTTTCCACATCAGGTTGGTAAAATTCAACTAATTTCATAAATGAAGTTTCTTCAACTTCAGTTAAAATTGTATTAGAAGAAAATAAACTCTCAAACCCTAAAAATTTAAAACAATTTCAAATACACCAATAAATAATAATATTTGTTAATATTACCAATAATACTACGCTATTATTTATACATAAGTTAATCTTTTATATTAGACTACATAATATTATATTATTATACTACCTTTGAAAATGTCTGAGTGTGCCAAAAATCTATTTTCCAATTCTGTTATGAAATAAACAACATATGGTATAAAGACAGTTATTTTATAGTAAGTTTCCGCATCCATCTTTTGATCAGACAATGGTGCTCGATTTGTTTGTCTTTTATTCAACTGTTTGACTGTCAACTTAGTATCTATTTTAACAGCCATTGCCTATTTTTTTTTAATGTTTGTATAAATAAATAGTATATACTATATACTTGTATGTCTATAAATATAAATTTGTAGGAAAAACACTTGGTTGATCTATGGTAATGCGTTTCGCGTATGATTGTATCATGTATCATATATGATAATATGATAGGTGAAATATATAATTTGAGAGCCAAGATAAGAACATGGTGGATTACGAGTATATCCATAATTATAATATATTATATTTTATATGTCAATGCATTAAACATTAAAAAAAAAGGCTCTGGGAGGGATCTATCCCCAACATCCCCCCCATAACTACGCCACTGTTTTTAAGAGAACATCGTTGTAAAATAATTATTTGTTTTTTAATAAACTAATTGTTTCTATTATTTCAACTCATAAATTAATGATATAATTTTCAATTATTCTTAAGCAATTTTTTTTTCTTTTTTGGCACGTTTACCTATTATTGAACAATTTAATTTTCAATCAGATTTACCGTATATGACTCATCGGTTGTTCATAAGTTTGTTCATCGCAGCATGGTAAGTGAAATGCGTTATTAAACGAAAGTATAAGAAACAATAATTGAAAGCCATTAAAATGCAATTAAACATCGATAATATATGTGCTTGTATATTGTACAATGTTAATTTTGTACATTATTTGTACGTGATATTCGAAGAATAATTATAATGTTAATATTTCACCGAAATGGTACCTACCTACGTAAAGAGCGCGGCACTTATATACATGACAAAAAGATGGTCATTTAAGGTGGTGCATAGTGATCATCATGCATAGTATTCATAAATCAACTTCACGGCCATGAGATCAATATTTGAATTTCAAAAGATTTTCTTAGAATTCCATATTTTCTCTTAAATACATGGAATATCCAATTCTACATTAAGAATTTTTGAAACTATGCGTAATTCTTATGTAACAAGTATTTAAAATATAATTTGAATTATTTCATTATTTAATGACGCCACCCACAGTTAGTATTCGTGGCCATTTAGTATTTTTCATACATTTTCATGCCCAATCAATGCCTAATCCTTGAAGTCGGATAAAAATTTCAATATTTGAATCAAACTACATGTAGTAGTTAAATTGATGTACCGACACAATTTTTAAAAAATAATTCGGGGTACGATGACTTCAATTCACTTGGCTCAAACGAAAATGAATTTTAAATAGAGGGTCGAAGGAAAAGTAATATTGTATTCAATTTTTTATTGGTTGTTTTTAAATGACAGAATAGTGAAATGGCAAATTTAGTATGGAACAAAATATGATTAATATAGTAGTCATATACTTAGTTTTTCTAACTTTTTTTATTAATACTGCAGCAAGTACAATATAACTATTATAATAATAAAACTACCGGATTACAAGTAAATGGTAAAATATAGCGTCTGGTTTGAAATCTAAATTAAAAAAAGTGTCGTAATTTTTATTTCTTACATAATTTAAAAATAACCAAACATCAAAAATTAATTTATAACAAATATCTTTAAGTGGTCGACTGTCTGATCGTACTTAAACCAATTAAAAATGAAAACATAAGCGAAGGGAGGGAATATTTCTACATCAATCCGTAGAAAACATTAAGTCTTTTGTAAACTAAGTTTAATATAGGTCATTCGGTTCGTGATCCTGACGCCACTGTCGAAGCAAAACATGGGTCATAAAGGATCATCACAACGCAGCCATCCCTATTCAAAAAAAAAGTATGAAAAAGAAAGTGAAAACGACACGTACATGGCATACAATGTTAGAATATTTTAAAGCGTGCAATGGACCTTGTGCAAATCGCGGAGAAGAATGAAACCGAATAGATTAACGATATTGATCGTCACGAAATAGGCTATCCAAAGGAAATCTAACTAAATTAGATAAAATTTTCACCGAAAATAATTGAGTCATATTGAGTCAACTCGAATCTCGCGAACATGTTTTCACGTTTCGAATGCGCACGGTCAGTCGGTACGGATTTTGAGGTTAGGTATATAATATAATATAATAAACAATAATCGGGGTCACGCTTGGTTTTGAACCGAGGACTGTGCGACATACGATTGTTTCGATTAGGACCGCAATTAAAACGTTGTTATAATTAATAACACGATGTCGAACGCCGACCAATTAATCAATTAATTTTTACAAGATCATTAGCCGTCGGGAGGCACATAACACTGGTGGAGTGTGGAAATTGCAATTTTTCGTATCAAACATTTTATTTTAAATAAATATGCGTAGCCTGTGACGTAACCCGCAGTTCAAGATGAGTTTCTATAATTCTAGAAAATCGATTTAAACGTACCACAGAAACTGTGAGTTCGTCCGTGCTCAGTATTTTAGTACAAACCATTTCTATGATATTCGTTTCCGAAACCTCAACGGTCTGGGCATTTTTAAACAATTTCAAATTTCGTATTACTCATTTGACTGTTAGCCATGCACAAAAGCGCGTCGTAGTATACAGGTAATACGGATTTGAGCACCGCACAAAAGTATTTCATTATCGTTCGGCGCGTCGGCCCACGATAATTTCGCGTTTTTCGTGCGTACCACATTGTCGCTATCCGGATGCGTTATCAGATGTAATACAAACCGGCCGGCTCCTGCGGCGCACACAGTCTATTTTCTTTGGTGTGCGCGTACTATCCCCGCAACCGGTCACACTGGCTGCTCTGAAAATCACGTTTCCTTCTCCTTTTTCTTTTCTCATGATACTTGTTCGTTGACGAAATATTCGTTCTTTCTTTTCAACCCGGTGTTGGCCAGCGTTCTGTACACGTTTTTTTTTTCAGTTAGATTTTTACGTTTTTTTACACTTTTTCGTCCTGAACATCATCCTAATCAGGTAATTATTAACTTGCGGCCGTTCGCGTTTCGACTTAGGTCACTTTCCGCTGGTTTAACGGATAACGGGCGACCTATTCCACGGTGTCGAAATGTTTCGTTCACCGAAAATGGCTGTTTCGGTGAGAGGCAACACCAGACACAAGTTTCGTTTTCGTTGCAACATAGCAGACAATTATCTTTTTCTCGGTCACCATCGTTTGTTCAACACCAGTGACATGTTTAAATTTGTATTTCTAGCACATATTGAATTTATTTCCCCCTTTTTGTTTTTTCATCAACTTTAATTCGTTCTTAATGTTTTTTTAGTTTATATACATATTTATTATAATTGCCATTCGTTTTTTTGTTAGTCATGAGTGGTGGAGTTATGTGTTACCGATGCAACCGCTCCGGTCATTTTGCCAGGGACTGCCGTGAAGCTGGATCTATAAACAGTGCGACTTTCAGTCGAGGTGGCAGAGGAGGTGGTGGTAGCGGTAGTGATCGTGAAACCAACTGTTACAAGTGTAATCGCAGTGGACATATTGCCCGGGATTGCAAAGACAAGGATAGGTGTTACAGGTAATTTATATGTATGGATAAATATGTATTCGTATTAGTTAGTTTTTGAATCTGTATAAAAATTGGGTGTACCTAAGGTTATCTAACTTTCCCTTAATCATATCGTTATGTAATATAATAATCCTCTGTTTAATATGAATTCCTATGTAATACTTGTTTTTGATATTTAGTATATTTAAGTAAAAGTAGTATATTTTAGTATTATTATTACATGTGTTTAGGAATGTTAATTTAAATTTCTTAGGTTGTTTATTTTATTAGATACAATCTGTTCAATGATATTTGGTATCAAGATGTTTTTTCTTATATTTCTACCTAATTATATATAATTTTTTCATATTTATCTATTGGTTGATTTAAATTCTTCAGTTTATTTGATTACACATGTCATTGGAATAAATTAAATAAAATGATTCCATCTGTTACAGTTTTTGTTTCCATAATTGAGGTTATGTGCTTTAAATGTGCTGGTGGGTGTATAACTCAACCAGGTGTTAAAAATGGTATATTAATACCATTAATCAGTTTAATCACTGATCAATGTTTAATTTTATTATTGTTGATGTTTATAATTTATTTGTTGAACTCATATAAAGAGTTGCAATTAGTGTAAAAAAATGTATTATTTATTTCATGTGTTATTGATTGGTACTTGACATACCTGTTGATATTGTATGCATTTGAATATGTTTATTCATTTAAATAGGTTTAGTTTAGTGATAAGGCAAAATAATATTATTCTTATTTATTGTTTAACTAATTTATTCAAGAATTATTTATGTTTACTCTATGGAATTCTATCTCTAATAAATTATTCATTTTTATTGTGAAATTCACATATATGTTCTTACTCATTATTATTTTTTTAATGTCAAATTTCAATTGAATTAATTTTAAATCAAAATATTCATTAAATGAAATCTTATTATAATTTATTATTAAATAATGTACATAATTAAATGCATACTAAAATAATTCATTAAAAGATTAGTTAACTTGCAATATGCCCCTTGTATCAGGAGTATAATTTTTGGTTTTGACCTGGTGTCTGTCCAAAAGTAGACGAAATGTATAAACTTGATAGAATAGACAAAACCTTGTAACTAAAAGTATTGAATGCTTTGATGTCCTTTTAGAAACTAGATAGAATGATTATGATATCTGTTTTGATATATTTTTAAAAAATCATCCATATTTGAAAACCATGAATAGGATATTGATGTAAATATAAGAAAAATGATAACAAATATTGGTGTATTTAAAGAAACTAAACATTTAATGGTATTGTTGAAATCATTAAGTGTTTGGTTGGATATAATTCAATGTAAACTGCAATAATTAATAACTGTTAAAAAATGGATAATACTTTCAAAAAATTAAAGTTTGATTAAAATGTCCTCTTTACCCATTTTGGAAAATGATTTTCTTACACCTGCGCTCATTTTTTAGCATACATATTACATCCAAAATATAATGGAAATGGTTTGACTGTAGACCAAATAGAAAAAGCTAGAGTTTGAGTTACTGAAGATGTTTCAAACAAATTTCTTTCTTTTATTATTCAATTTAAAATTCATTCAGATGTTTATCCAAAATTGTAGAAGAGTCAATGCTATATATGTCACCTATTAATTAGAGGCACTCATTAAAAATATATAACTTACCTAAAACATTCTTAAGATTTTCAAATCACTTATTTCGTTGTTGCATCAGTAAATTATACAATAAGTTGGGCCTTGAAAAAGCTGGTAAATTTGTATTATATTACAATATATTAAATATATTAAAATGTTAAACTGTATAGCAAAAGAAAATATAATCATAATGTCAATAATTAAAAGTAAAAATTATTTTAATAATAATTATTTAAAATATGTTAAATCTAAGTTATTTTAAACAGTTATGTTATCATTAGGTCCCGTATTTCAACGTAAAATGCATCTTTTTTTGGTTAATCTTAGACAATGCTTTCCAAGTTTATAATTTTTGTTTCATATAACAGAGACTTCAAAGTTGAAATTTTTATTTTGCATTTTTTGCTTTTTTTTTTGCATATTTCAATATTTTTTCATTTTTAGAACATATTTTATCATTTTTCGGTCATTTTTTCGTTTTTAATGCATATTTGTTTAATAAACTATACAAATTTAGCCTATTCAAAAATATTATATAAAGACTAATTATTTTCTTGATATTAAGTAGCTTTAACGGGTTTTCCATATTAATTGTCAATTTTTATTTTTTCGATTCAGTTTTTCATCATAATTTATTATTGACTGTGGAGTGTCACCCGTAATTGGTCAAAAATCACGTTCAAATAAGTCTGTTTGTATTACATCACGGTCATAACATTTGCTTGTCAGTATCAAGTCAATTTTTCAAATTTTCAGTTTTTTTTAATTAATAATAAATAAAAATTACATCTTATTTAAAATTTATAAATCATGTAAAAAAAAATATATATGACATTTTTAAGAGCATTTTTGGCTATTTTTTAGAGCAAACATATGCTGCGTAAAACGCCAATTGGGGTCAATAGCATCACTGTCTATGAGCGAACGACGCCAATTGGGATCATATGATAAACCAATTTTATTGTGCTTATATTTTGTTCAGCGTTAGAACCTTTGTCAGCGTTATCTACAGACATGTTTAATATTATTTTAAAACCGGTTTTTAAAAATTATAATTTTTTACCCATTTATGTATGACAGATTGGCCCAAATGGCGTTGTAAATATTGTTTCAGAGATTGCTTAAGCACACGGCAGGCACTACTAAAATATAATACGGAGTGAATGTGAATTTATATATTTATATATTTATATATGTTTGTTAATAAATAATAAAAATAATATCTTTGTCAAGTTAAACATTTAAAGTTGTTATACCAGGAAAAAATCTTACCAAAGAAGTTAATAGAATAAAAACTAAGATTAATTAAAATTATTCAATTTATTTATCCATAATAAAAATTATGATTTTGTCTATATTTTATCCTCTTGGACAAAACCTTATCAACCCTACTTTGTATATACTTAATTTTCTACAAATGTTTATTTTAATATTATGTTTTATACTATCATGATATGATTACTATGAATCACTAAAATATTTTCTTGTTAATTTATTTTCTAACAAATTTATTTCAGTTTTTTATCTCAATTTTCAATTTCATACTGTTTATGTGATTTAAATATGGTTTTGATCTTTTTTTCCCTCGTGTTTGACATTTGTATATTTAATCACTCAAATTAATTGTTTTATTTATGTTAAATTATACAGAATAATGTTTGTAATTTAATATTTTTGTATTTATTTTATTCTGTTAACATAGGTGCAAGTTAATTATTATTATATGTATAGAATTTATTTGGAATAATTTTAAATAGGCTTTCCATTAGAAAATACACTAAATGAAGTAACAAAAGTGTTACATACATGTAAAGATTTCTTTTAATTTGTATTAAAGTTTAAGTTAACATTCAAAATTTGCTATCACTGTATTACTTATTCGAAATAATTGGATATACTATTACTAAAACTATTTTAAGTATATTTATAACTAAGAAGCTGTATGTGAAAATCTATTACTATCTTCTCATATTTTGAATTATGGATAACCTATAGTTACTAATACAATAGTTTAAGTGTAAATTATTTTCAATTACATACATAGTACAAAATTAATAGTTAACAGTCCTAGTTTTAAAGTTATGTGTATTATGCAACTACATAGGTAAATAAAAATGAAGTTTTTGTCTTATGAGAAACTAATATTCAATTTTTTGGTATAATATTTTGATCTTGAATTTTAAATTTTAGATGTGATGGCGTTGGTCATATAGCTCGTGACTGCTCTCAATCTGCTAGTGAACCATCATGTTACAACTGTCGCAAGACTGGGCATTTAGCTCGTGACTGTCCAGATGAACGTGCAGATCGTGGATATGGTGGCAACAGTGGTGGTGGTGGCGGCGGTAGCAGCTCTACATGTTACAACTGCAACAAAATAGGTCATTTTTCTAGAGACTGCATGGAGAGCAGGTAATAGTCACTAAAATTATTACTATTAATCAATTAATATTACTTGTATTTAATTAAATGTGAGTATATAAATAATGTTACTGATATTGATAGTAATCACTAATAAGAACATCAGAGTTTAAATGAGTCTAATGATAATTTTATAGACAAGGTTTTAAGCTACTAAAGTAAAATATTTTTTAGTAATCATATCTAAATTGATTTTCTTAAAATTCAACCACATGCACTAACTACTATCAAATATATTTGGGCTGAGATAAGTTATCCATGCACACAATAGTGTCAACCATGTACCAATTATAGTTGGCTCTACAAATATGCAGGCATCACACTCACTATAGCATGTATAAAGTTTATAATTCAAAACTACAAAATTTGTATTGTGAATATTTCATCTACATATATATATATATATTGTTATTCATTTCAATACATTTTTCATACATTTAATTTTTTTAAAATTAATTTTACCGAAGAATGAATGTAGAACATTGTTCGGTATTCATGTCGTATGTGGTCTACCGCACACTTGTTGTCAAAGTTTGTTGTAACAAAGTTAATGGGAAATTTTAAAACTTCGAATTATTTAAAAAATCCATGGTACATCTCCATCATTGCTGCTCTCGTATTTGGCGGAACAATGGTGGCGTCTAAAAAACAAGAATGACAACACATTTGATTGTTTTTTAAGAGATGTGAAATTATATTGTACCTAATTTAAATTGATTAATGCATATTTCTATATTTTTTTGTATCACTAAATATTATATTGTAATTCTACATTTATGTATTCATTTATATTTTTAACTATGTGGTAGACTGCAAGCGTAGTAGACGACAAATGTGTGGTAGACCGCATATGACGTGTAGAAACGGGCAGTAGACCGCATACGACATGAATACCCATTGTTCAATATTATTAAATATTAATTAAATCTATCATAAACTATTTTATACAAATTAAATATTATATTAATTTATAATTGTAAGTAATGTAAAAGTTATTTCATAGCTCTGATATAATTTATAGTCATGAGAAGGTTTTTTTTTTTTTCATTTTTTTTTTTTTTGGTTAAAAATTATTCAAAGAAATATTAAATCTAAATTATCTATGTTGTTTATAAAATTTGTTAATGTATTTTTTTCTAAGGTCTCAATTACCATTGTAATATCTTATACTATATTATTAATAAATAGAAGATTTTTTAATTAATATTTGATAATTTTTATTTATATTTGATTTATTATAGTATCTTGTAATAAAAGAAGACTATGTTATTGTAAATTTTTTTGTTTTAGAAATGATAATGGAAACTTTTCGGCTCTCTGTCGTAATTGTAATGGTTCTGGACATATGGCTCGTGATTGTCCTGAAGGTAATAAACAAAGCTGTTACAACTGTGGTGAACTGGGACATCTGAGTCGTGAATGCCGCAAGCGTAACTAGTTCCTGTTTCTATACCTAGTATAATTATCAAACTTCAAATTCGCAGCCAAAAAAAAACAAGGATATACATAGTTCTGGAAAAAACAATATAATAAAATCTCTTCAAATAATATTCTTGTTTAACATTCTTTTTCCAAAAGTTGTATTTTTCAAATTAAAATTATTGTTTTCACTATAAATCAATGGCAATTAAATTTCTTAAATTTATGTTGGTTGAAGTGAAAATCATTAATAACTTAGATTCAAATAAGAATCATCTAGTGTATTAACAAAATTGTTTTCTCTAAAACATCTCATTTTTATTTTTGTTCCATATTGACTTTGTCAATGGATCTGTTTTCTATTTAAATCAATCATTTATTGTATGTAAAGGATTTGTTATTGTATTGGTCTTGTTTTTTTATTCAATAAAACCTGGCAACTCCGAGTTGACATCTTAGAGTTATCTTTAAATTACAATATTTGTAACCTAAAAACATTGCCTAACATTTTTTTTACTCCGCTGTGTTCTTAATGGTAATATTGAAAGCAATGCCTCAGTGAATATAAGATTGTTTTCAATTCCATCAGTAAGATAATGAAAATAAATATTAAAACTATCTATAACTGATTTTATATTAATATTTTTATTTTATTATCATATGGTTAATAATGAAACAAATTACATGACATTTAATTGTTTAGTACAATGTTTGATATTAATTGAATTGATAGTTGATGAAAACTTTAAAGTTATATTAAATTACAGTTAAAATACTAAAACATAACTAACATAAGACAATTAAAAAATATTTCATGGTCTTGTTCATATTGATTATTGATAGAAATTTTGATTTTAAACTAATACTCTTAAAAATTTAAATATTTTTACTTTAAATACAATTCTTACATAAATATCTGAATACGTGACTGGCTTATCTAATTATATATTGTGTAATATTATAAACACAATTTAGTATTATTCTGATAATATTTGAGTATATTATATGAATTTAGTAAGTAATAAAAAAAAATTGAAATTTGGATTAATATTGATAACAATTTTAATATTGTAATACAGTGAGTTCCACTTAATGTGATCACTTTGGTTCAGGTCATTTTGATTTTATTAACCGGTTGATTCTAAAAAGCATTTACAACAATTTTTTTTATAATTCAATCTTTTAATACAATTATTTATTTATAATTAGATATTTAATAATTTCTAATACATATATACATAATTATAATTTTTTAATAAAATTATTGATTTTTACATTTTTTTTTATTTAATGATTCTACATTCATGCTTGAAATAAAATAAAATTTTGAATATAATAAAATCATTTCGTTTGGTCGACATTTCAAAAATACGTCTGATCATGAACAATAAACCGAATAAACTAAATGACACAAGTACACGACGCTGCGACGTACAAAGATAATTGATTGACAATGTACAACGATATACAATAATACTGATAAATTCAAAAATAAAATGGTTTTTATAAATTAATCAGTTTGAGATACCATAAAAACGATAAGATTGTTCATAAAAGTGATTCAATTATCCGGTACTTAGTGATTCTAATAAAAGGTTAATTTAACATTAGTAGCATACAATTTGGTTTGGGATTTTCATTTTTGATTCTAATAAACGGTTGATTCTATAAACCAGTGATCACATTAAGCGGAACTCACTGTATAATCAATAAAATAAAGTGGTCATATTAAAAAATTACAATCTTTTTACAGAAAATGTGGTGTATGCTATAATATTTTTTGGTGTTGGTTATTATTTATAAGACTATTTATAAGATGATGCATATTTTTCATATTTAATAAAACTAGATATAAATGACATTTATTAGAAAATTAATTATATATTAAAAAAATTATGTTTTAATACTGAAACCAGCAACTTATAGCCAATAGTTCTTTTATAATTTTATATGTTTTCATTTTACTACACAAAAAAGGTAAATTTTAATTCCATAGTTTTTCTTATCTATTTATCAAGAAAGTTAATTAACAACAATGTCACATTGTGAAAAAGTTGATTGAACTTCTAAAAAATGGAAAATATCTTAACAAATATATCATTATTTACATAACTATTGATCATTAGATAATTAAAGCTAAACAACAAAATAATTATTGATTATAAGTATTAAGCTGTACTTTGATAATTATGTTAATAATTTGTTTTTAAATAATTTATCAAACATTAAAAATTACAAAATGTTATTATTAATTATATTTAACATTTTTAAGAATTACTTTTAACTATATAATAGTAATTACTTAGTAATAATAATACTTTAATTTGAAGAAATTAATCAGTTATTCATATAATTATGTTTTATTCATATATTAGTTGAAATTTATTTTAGTTAAAATTATACATCTTATGTAATCATTTATCACTATTGTTTATGAAAATGGTTTTTTTCTACTCTTATGGTAATATTAATCAAGAAAGTATAATTTGTATTTGTGTCACTATATAAATATTTTTGGAATTTGAATAATTAATTTGATTTTGAAAAAACGAAATTGGTAAATCTTAATATTATTGGTATTAAAATACATATCGTCTATTGGGCTTTAATTAAGAATGTTTTAATTGTTAATTGTAATTTGATTTGATTTCAAACCAGAGGCGCAAATCTAGGGACTAGGAGATGAGGGTATTTTGATTGATATTCGAGAGTCAATTTTCAGACAAGCATACATAGCGTGACCACAGGTCCGGCTCAAGGCGTAGGTGACATAGGCCCACGCCAAGGGCGTCATTTTTCTGGTTAAATTTGTATGTATAAAAAAAATATTTGATGTCATAAATACATATAAGAGGTGGCAAAACTAAATGTTGCCTGTGTTAAAACACTTGAGCTGGGCGTGCGTGACCATAATGTTGTTTTCCTCGAAGAGGAACACCTGTACATTTTAATACTAAAACCATATAATTTCGCGTAAAACAACAACAGAAAAACAGAAATAAATGTAACACTTGAGTAAACTATTCGGTTGGTCTTTACTTGTTCGTATTACTTTTGCTCATAAAAATGGCTTTTTTTATATAGACGCACTTAACTGAGCTTTTTTGCAGGTTCAAGTCTTATTCATGCGCTAAAACATTTTTTCGACTGGAGCGGTTACTGCTGCCTAGGAGACATTTAATGTACTCTACAATCAGGGGTGCCGGAACAATGAGAGTAGTGGGGGCAATTGCCCCCCCCCCCCAATAAATATTGTGGGGACAAAGTCCCCACGACTTCATGGCCTATTTATATTTACATTTATTCCACAATAACGAAACTTTTATTTTTACCAAACTTTCACAGTTAGTTTGCCGATAGAATACACATTGCACAGATAGGAAGAATGCTACTATTGCATGCGCGTCGCACTTCTATAATTATATTGTCAAACTAATGCGAACTAATCTCTCAGAATCGTTTTTTTCGAAGACAATGGTTTATAATTGCTTTCAAATTTAATTTAATTCAAATCAGTTATAAACCTTAAACTGTTATTCGCTTGATACTTACCCCACTGTTTGCTTTTTTTTTAATTTGGTTTTTTTTCGGTTTCAAATTAAAAAATATTTTTTTAATATCTGTCAGTATCACTTATACTTTTTGCTTATTTTATACAGAAAACGAAAGCAAGCAATCACAAGCATTATAAATCATCCCTATTCAATTATCTACACTACCCATAACAAACAATAACCTCTAAAAATAGTATTTATTTAACTGAACAATGTATTCCCTAAAACAAATGGAGGATCATGTCAGTTGAAATAGTTAAATTCTTGTAGTTGGCTATTTTATGCGAAAGAAAAAAATTTTGTTTTATGTTATCCGTGTACTTTGGCCAGTCAAACAAAAAAAATAAAAATTCATGGACAGGAATCGTTTATTGATACTGGGTTTCAAAATTGGAAAAAAGGTACTGGGTTAGACAAAGTAGTATCAATAGAAACTATTTTGATACGTACAATTAATTGAGAAAAAATTGAACTAAGTGAAATAAAAAAAATTCGATATTCACATAACTGATTTTTATGTATATGTTGGGGCCAAAGAGGATACTTAATGATTAAATTCTGTGCTTTGGTGTATAAATGAATTTTTTTTGTTAGTAAACGAATAAGTGTAAAATACATGTATAAATATAAAGCAATGTGTAATACGCCGAACGGTGTGTATCGCCCGATAGCTATGAGGCTACTAATGCCTACGTATAGAGCGACGAAGTCGCCCAACCGACGTTTATCTTAATTTTATCGATCTACCTTCTGTAGTGATAATATTTTATTTTATTAAATTGTCTTGGCTTCAACAGTATATCAATTAGCTGCTCAGTTAACAGTGTTGGGAATAGATAACTAATAATTTATCTAGATAAAGATAAAGATGACTATACTAATTCTTATCTAGATACTGATAAAGATAGTTATACTAAATTTCATCTAGATAAAGATAAAAATAAGTACATTTTTATCTAGATAAATATGAGATAATTTCATGTTTAATTTTGAAAATATTCGGGATACTACAGCCTACAGATATTAGGTAAAAAATTCATAATTAAAAACATTTTAAAATAAATATCATTTTTTCAACTCATTTCAAATATTAATAAACATAAAATATACAATAATTTTTTTTTGAAATAAACTTCATAAGAAGATGCCAAATCATTCTCTAACTTAATATTAAAAAAATCTTAGATTTAAAAAATAAAATAACAATACATTTCTGTCTTTTTTTAACAAATTTCAAACATTTTGAAAATAAACATATAATATAAAGAGTTATTTTTTTTAAAATAAACTTCATAAGAAGATTGTAATCTTGCCAGTTATTATCTGTGTAATAGGTTTATAGATGTATAGAAAAATGTAAAAATTAAAATATAAAACATTTTAAATTTTCAAATTTTATTTTTATTCTATTTAAATAAATTATCTAGATTGGTATTCATAGATAACAAGATTTTTATCTAGATGAAGATAAAGATAACTGAGTATAAATTTATCTAGATAAGATAAAATATAAATAATTTTTATCTAGATAACTTATCTAGATACATTTATCTAGATATTTCCCAACACTGTCAGTTAATAATGCTTCACAATATTTTAAATTCTGATAATCCCTCAGCAACAATGAAAGATATTATTGAAATATTTAAAATGTTGCTTGAAACTTTACGTCAATTGATGAATCAAGTTGAACGGCTTATTATACTGTTATGCCTAGTTTACACGCTGCGTAGTACTTGTCATTAGTACTTGTCACTCGAACTATTACTTGTCACTGGCACTAATCATCTATCGGTCACACGCATTCACTGATTTGTGCATAGTATTAGTTAATAGTAAGTGATAACATAAAGATAACATAAAGATGTTTATTATTGTAGTGACTACTGAATATTAAATACGTAATTAATATAGTCACCAGACACCAAGTACTGAATGAAATGGACCGTCGAAGTGTTATAAAACAAAGTTTTAAATATTATTCAAACATAATAATATCAGCTTTAATAGATGAACTGGAAACCGAAATAAGTAAAAAACAAAAACGAATATGGACGAGGAAATGGCTCCTTCGAAGAGATACACATGGTAGTTCGGTTGGATTAATAAGAGAACTTGCAATTGAAGATAAATCAGAGTATAAAAGTTTTATGAGGATGACACCAGATCAGTTCGAATTTTTGTTTCAAAAAATATCTGCTAAAATTCTTATCACTTCAACTAAGCACTAATACTATCATCATGCGATCACACGTTGCGAGTGCAACCGCGAGTAGAGTAGAGTCGTGGAGGGGGTAGCTACTTGTCATTAGTAAATAGAACTGGGTTCTATTCACTCGCACTCTCGGTTTTACTAATACTAAGCACTATTTTTAATGTTTACACACAAGGTGCGAGTGCGAGTGACAAGCACTAATGACAAGTACTACGCAGCGTGTAAACTAGGCATTATACACAATACCTGAAGTATTAGCCACACCAGAGAGCAATGGCGGATCCAAGGGGGGGGGGATAATAGGGTAAATACCCCTCCCTTGAGCTTATTTTATAAAAAATTATTACATTGTTACTTGTGAGAAATACTAGTTCTATTCAGCGTTACATATCGTTATAACGTACCTACAGGTGCGTCGTCCTGGCACCCGTAATTCATCAAACCTCCCCCTAAACAATTTCATTTTTTAGTACCCGATTTGTATCCATTTGTAACCTACTTAAAAAAAATTGTACTCTTTTACATTCGTCGTAAAACCTTATATTAAGTGATTACTTAAACTCTAGACATTGCTTTAAGCTTCCAGCTTTAATAAAATCTTCATGATCGTGAGTTTTTTGTGCTTAATAAATTGTACTACTTACTTATTCGATTAGATTGGATTAGTTAAACTCATCTAAGGTTTGTTTGTGTAATTGCGGGTTCATTTTGATTATTAGTGTCATCGTTATCAATTGTATCGGGTTCATTTTCAGATAATACGGAGAATCGGTTTGGCGAGAAAAAAAATTTCGATTTTTTCCCTTGGATATTGATCGGGCTATTTGGTGATTCATTTCACCCATATTATCAGTGATTATTATTTTATTATGATCTACTAATATTAATAATACTTTATATATATTTTTTTGTAAACTACCCGAAGACTTTTATTATAACGATCAGTGATCTTTAACAATACATTTTAAAGGTGTACATATATGCTAAATATTAATGAATAATATTTTGGTAAATATATACAATTACGTGTTTGGGTTATCACTCCCAGCAGAGAGATCCCAGTCTTAGTCTAATATTTTATACTAAGTTATATGGTCTTCGGCGTTTGAAACGCCTTATGTCTTGAGAGTTGTCAAGTAGTTGAATTGTAGCTGGATTGGTGTGTTGATCTAGCCGTATCTCGTGTTTTTGGGCAAACTTGGTGATCTCGTCCTGGACAGAGGTCAAAATCAGATCTCGATGAATTGTATCGTTTCTGTCGTATTGGTATGCTGCGACAATAGTACGAAGGGCGATGCTTTGGCAGCGTTGAATTATCTCAATATTAGACTAACTGGCACAGCCCCACTATTGTATTCCATAGGTCCATATTGGTTCAATTATCGTTACGTACAAAAGGCGTTTGCTTGAAAGGTCTAGTTCGGAGTGTCTTCCGATCAACCAATAAAGTTTCCTTAATTTCTCTTTAATTTGCAGTTTTTTCTGGCGAACATGATATTTTGCAGAATCGTTCTGTGGGATGATCTGTTAATTCAAAAATACTGGGATATTGACACATTTACGTAATGTGTAATTTACATGCAGCGATTTTTCACTATTAATTTTGATTTTCCAACTCTTAGTCCAGTTGGAGACGTTGTTGATTGTCCGTTGAAGATGATCAGTCGCTGTCTGCTGGTCTTCATCAGTTGTCAATATTGCTGTATCATCGGAAAACATGGCTGTCATTGAATAGTAGTTAGTTGGAATATCGGCAGTGTAAAGTAAGTACAAGATAGGTCCGAGGACACTGCCTTGTGGTACTAAAGCTAATATGTTTTTCCAGTCAGTTATTGCTTCTTCGTGAATGATTCTGAATTGACGATCAGATAGGTAAGATTCGATGAGTACACACCAAGTATGCGGTATCTGTTCACGTAGCTTAATAAGTAATCCTTTGTGCCAAACTTTATCAAAAGCTTGTGCAACATCAAGGAAGACTCCACAACAATATTTTTTTCTTCCAGTGCCTTGTTTATCGTGTTAGTGACACGATGTACCTGTTCGGTTGTTGAGTGTTTATTCCAGAATCCGAACTGGTGTTCAGGAATAAGCTGTCTTGCAGGTCCATTTCCCCAGCACCCCCACTTTCAAATTTTGGGTCCGATCTGATCCCAATCGATTGTACCTCGTTTGTACCTGATTGTACCTCTAGTCCCTTCGTTTGTACCTCAACAGTTTTTAAGTTATTACAATTTTAACTGTGGGGGTGCTGGGGAAATGCCTGCACCCCCACTTTCGAATTTCGGGTCCGATCCGGTCCCAATCGTTTGTACCTCGTTTGTACCTGATTGTACCTCTAGTCCCTTCGTTTGTACCTCAACAGTTTTTAAGTTATCCCTGTTTTAGTTTTGAAGGTCATAGTTCGGTGCCGACCGTCGTAGAGTAAACACGCATGTTACTCCTTATCGTTACCCGATAGCGTCATGCGTTTTATATTCAATTACCTGGTTGTTGCGTAACTATATACGCGGCCATTCGATATGTATCGAAATAACACGCACAATAAACGCAATCTATCGTCATCTCCGTCTTCTCCAACAACTGACGAAAAGAAAAGCAAAATTTTTGTCACCCCAAATAGGTTTGCCGCCCTCGACGATGGCACTACTTCCGAACCAGAGGTATTCAGTCCACCCCCAGTCACAGATGAGCTACTAGTTCAAGGGGATAATTCAAAGAAAACGTCTATTCAACCGACCAGCGACGGATCTAGCCACAGCGCTCCGACAATCTACATTAAAAATGTCACTAACTTCTCAAAGCTCAAGTATGATATTATTTCCATTTTGGGCCCAGACGCAGTTACCTTTAAGTCTTCTATGGCATTCATAACGATTCGTTCGGCCAATTACAATATTTTTGCTAATGCTGCGTCTATTCTTAATAAGAGCCGTGTGTCTTTTCACACACACACACCTCTACACTTGCGGCCAATTCAAGCTGTAATCCGCCATTTACACTACTCCACTCCCACCGAGGATATCAAGACAGTCCTTGATGAATTGGGATTTTCTGTCCTTAACGTTAGCAATATTCAGAATAAAAAAACAAAGGCACCGTTGCCACTATTTCTAATCAACCTTGAACCAAAGGAACACAATCTAGAAATATTTCAAGTAACTAAGTTATTAAACTCCATAGTTATAATCGAAAAGCCCAGAAAATCTCGCCAACCTCCCCAATGCAAAAAATGTCAAATGTACGGACATACTCGTAACTGGTGTAACCATCAACTACGTTGCGTCAAATGCAGTGAAAACCACCCCACTGATGAATGCACCAAATCTCGTGCCACACCGGCCAAGTGCGTACTTTGTTCCGGCGCTCATACCGCCAACTATAGAGGCTGCCCAGCCTTCAAGCAGGAAAAAAAATATTATCTCAAGAGGCGCCTTGCACGAAAAATGAATAACACAGATAATAATGATACACCGGTTCCTCCAGCAGTCCCTCTGGCGGCCAACATTCCAACCGAACCTCCTCCTATCAAACCGAAAAACTACGCAGAAGCAACGAAAAATCACAACACGAATGGTTCATCTCCACCCATCTCAACCATTCTGTCCAACTTTATTTCCAATCTAAACGCTATTATTAGTCCTCTTATCTCCCTGCTAACCACAGTCCTCAATTCACTTCTAACTAAAGTTGCTTAGTTGTTATTAATTATCATTGTTAACAATAATCACCTCATTATGTTTTTATCTTATCTTTTTTCTCTCTATTATTTTATATATGCTAAAACTATTATTAACATTATATTCATACCAATGTTATCGTTTAAATTGTACACACAAATTCTATTTATCGTTTTAATTTAATTGTCGAACTATAATAGTTTTATTGCTGATGGTTCTAAAATAAAAAAAAAAAAAAATAGTTTTGAAGGTGTTGGAGAGATATTTGAACCCAGCTCGACCTTTAAATTTCGCTTCCGATCCGATCCCAAACGTTTGTACCTCGTTTGTTCCCGATTGTACCTCAACGGGCCTAATTAATCCCAGTTTTATTTACAGGGGTGACGGGGAAATTACCCTTTTACCCTGGGACATGAAAACAGTGTATTGAAAGTTAAATTTTTTCTATGATACGTTTGTTAACGGATATCAAGTTATACCTTTCTTACTATCAAGTACATTTTCAACAATTTTAAATTCCATTTGCTTTAAATGATTTGGAATTTTGCATTTTCTGCTTCAAATGTATTTCCATGACTAGTATAAGTGTAGGCGTACATCATATTCAAATTTTGAATGCGTTTTTAATAAAAACAAATTAAAATACAATCGGTTGAATATAAATATATGTGTATGAAAATTGTTACAAAAATTATACTAATCAACTTTACTTTAATTTTGTTTGAAAAACTATATACGTATTTCTTTTTAATTTACTATTTAAAATATATATTTATTTTATTCCTTAATAAAACGTAATATGTGTCTTATTCAAATTGATTCAATGGTATTTATTTTGTTATTAGAACTCAAATATTGAAATATTTTACCATGTAGTTTGTGTAATTAAATGTGCCTGTTTATTTTGATTATTTAATTATTATTTATTAATTATTTAGGTACACGTAATTTTTCGTTCGGATTATGACTTTGATCGGGAATATATTTTTTTAACGGTTTAAAATTAACTAAATTTAAGTCAAATGTCGAGTTAAATCTTTTTTATTATTTATATATTATTTTATTTTAAGTAAGTTTACACTTAAAATTTAATTATAACATCCAAAGAAAATTGTTGTATGAAATCAACCAAAAGTTTCTTTAAAATGTTTAAATTATATAAGAGGCCTAAATAACCAAAAAAGTCTAGTAAATCATTACTGGTTGTGATTGAAAATAAAATAACTAAACATCAAAAAGCTAGAATACTATAATATATTTTTTCAATACATATTCATTGAACTAAGTAAGTGATGTGGTAGATAATTAAAAATAATCATCTAGTACAGAAGGCGACAAACAACTCCAGCGCAGCGATGGCGTGGTGAAACATTGATGTATTGGTCGTAGGTGAGTTAATTGTTATAATAAGAAAAAAACCGTCAGTGTATATTTCTACGAATTGTCAACGGTTTCAACAAAAGGACCGATGGCATAATTTTATTATAATCCGACATCATCTGCTCTGCGATAATATTATTTTATCTGAGAAAATATTATTCCATCAAATACTGAAAAAATCCTCTATAATTGTTGGCTTTTAATCTGGTTATTATTGATGTTATCAAAATTCAATAATTTCTCGTTAAATATATGTGAGTAATTTTTGTGGTAATAGGTAGTTAACAAAAAAATGTAGCAAAACTGTTTATTATGAGAAAATGTCAATATTAGAGTTATAATAATCAAAATAAAATACTGTTCGATCAATTTAAATACGACCGTTTTATTTTTTATTTTTTATAAAGAAAATACATATTTTTAAATAGTGAATAAAAAATAATTGTGTATATAGTTTATGAAAACAGAATGAAATTACTTTTGATTAATACGTATACAACTATAACATATAGAAATTATTATATTCAACCGTTTGTTTATTCAATTTTTATTAAAAATACATTGTAAATTTGAATATGATGTACGCCTACACTTACACTAGTCATCGAAATACATTTGATGCGGAAAATACAAAATTATGCAAAATTTTAAAAATTTTACCCACACGAACATAAAAAATGTTGAAAATGTACTTGATAGTAAGACAGGTATAACTTGATATCCGTTAACAAACGTATCATAGAAAAAATTTAACTTTCAATACATTGTTTTCATGTCCCAGGGTAAAAGGGTAATTTCCCCGTCACCCCTGTAAATAAAACTGGGATTAATTAAGCCCGTGGAAGTACAATCGAAGGGACTAGATGTACAATCAGGAACAAACGAGGTACAAACGTTTGGGATCGGATCAGACCCGAAATTTAAAGGTCGAGCTGGGTTCAAGCATCTCTCCAACACCTTCAAAACTAAAACAGGGATAACTTAAAAACTGTTGGGGTACAAATGAAGGGATTAGAGGTACAATCAGGTACAAACGAGGTACAAACGATTGGGACCGGATTGGACCCGAAATTCGAAAATGGGGTGCAGGCATTTCCCCAGCACCCCCACAAATAAAATTGTGATAACTTAAAAACTGTTGAGGTACAAACGAAGGGACTAGAGGTACAATCAGGTACAAACGATTGGGACCGGATCGGACCCGAAATTCGAAAGTGGGGGTGCAGGCATTTCCCCAGCACCCCCACAATTAAGATTGTGATAACTTAAAAACTGTTGAGGTACAAACGAAGGGACTAGAGGTACAATCAGGTACAAACGAGGTACAAACGATTTGGACCGGATCGGACCCGAAACTTGAAAGGGGGGGTGCAGGGGAAATGGACCTCTGTCTTGCTTCTATTATCGGGTTTAATCGTTTTCAAAGTAATTTTTCGAATAATTTTGATAAGCTTGGGAGAAGCCATATCGGTCTGTATGAAGTTACTTGTTCAGGTGGCTTTCCTGGTTTAAGTAGCATTATTACTTGAGCTTGTTTCCAATGTTTAGGAACATATTCTGTACGCAGAATGGCATTGAAGATGTGTGTTAAGTGAAAGATCGCCTTTTTGGGTAATTTTTTCAGTATTTTTAGGTTCATTTGGTCATAGCCAGATGCTTTTTTTAGATTGATATGAATATCGATTTCTTTTGCGATTTCAATTGGTGTGAAGTGCCTTATCTTTTCACGTATTTCGGACAATGGTTGACACTGTTCTGTGTCAAGTTCAGAGATGATATTGTTCGACTGGAATACACGTTCTAGGTGACGTGCGTACGTTTCAGCTTTGTCATGGTCAGAGCGTGCCCATGATCCATCTTCTTGACGAATTGGTGGTACATAGACCTCTAGGCCTTTTCATTTGTTTTGTAGCCTTCCACAGCGAATAATCGGTGTCTTTCGTTGCAGAAAGATTACTCAAGTGAAATTTAAATGTTTCGTTTTTGACTTCTTTTTTGACATGTATACATTTCCTTGGTATAGGTGCTGTAAAAGTAGGGGAGGGTTTTTGCTCCTATGCCTTCTAGAAAAAAGCTTGAAATATTTTACCCCCACAGTAAAAAAATCTTTCTGGCGCCCCGGTCTACAATTGTACAAACATTCACGTGCGCAAGATAGCAGTACCACGGAAGATAGTGTGTGAATACCTCTTCATCTCGACGATATCCAGTAGCTTAACTCCCGGTGTTCAAATCAGTTATTATTATTATTATTTTTTTTTTTGAGCGCTTATACAATAAGAAATTAATAATCAGTGAACGCTCCTGTGTCTTGATTATAGACAGGGACGGCCTGGTCCACCGGGATAGGGAGGTTTCTGGTGGCCTAACCTATTGGGATTTATTATGGGCCTGACCGCTCAACGGCTGAATTACATTATTTTCAATTTCTTTATACTATTATATATTATTGTTAATATTTGTAAACTATACTACAGTAGAAAAATCCCGATTCGAACACCCGTAGCCCGTAAATTGTAAATATTTAATAACTAATTACAAATATGAAATAAGTAATACCTAACTAGAATTGCCCATTTAACATGGATATTTTATTTTGGGATGCATAAAAGCATTAAGGTCTGTTAACACATAACTGTTCCGTGTCCGATCCGTATCCGTTGTCCGTGCCCGTTCAGTGCTGTTAGAACCTATTTACTGACCTAACCTAACGCACGTTTACATCGTATTATGGCTTAAAAATCAATATAATATTTTGAAAAAAATATGACATAAAGGAAATGCCAATATTAACAGTTGGTAAAAATTTCAAAAATCTGCAACTTATACTTTTTGAATTATAACAAATATTTAAAATCGTTTGAGAATAAATCATATAATTCTATATGAGAACGAACCATTTCTATATTATTTTCGTCAATATTATTATAATTGGTATACATGATTTAAATGTAGGTTTACAAGTTTTTGAAAAAACAACTTTTTAAAATTATACAAATATCTCTCGCGAGTAGGTATGAAAACCGATCAAGTTGTTAGTTGTTACTGACGGCTGTTTACATAGTTCCGTACTTTCCGTGTCCGTATCAGTGATTTCCCCAAAACATTGTCTCCGACAAATTTTAAAACACGGAGACGGACGATACGGATACTAAACGGACACGGACCGGTTATGTGTAAATAGACCTATTTAATAATAAGTAAACAAAGATAAAACGCCGGATACGGAACGGACACGGAACGGATATGTATAAGTAGACCTTTAATATTGTATATTATGTTTCATTGGAAGGACTAGGTATTTATTATCATTAATATACGCCGTTCTGTGCTAATTTTATTTTCAATGTTTGTACAGTTGAACAACTTGAAATTTTTGTGAATTGATATATTTTTAAGTTAAGGCACAGCATTTTGAGATTGATTTCACTTCTTTATTAACCTCAATATGTAGGAACTTTTTCAACAATGTGCCTTTTCGGCACAGAATTTGGGTATTAATTTATTTTCTTTATTAAGCTTCAAATTCTATTTTTTCAACCATGGGCCTTTTTGGCACATACATTTGAGACTGATTTCACTTATTTATTAACATTAAAATTCCATCTTTTCTCCAAATCGCTTCAACTTACGCACAGAGAGCCTTTTTTACTTCTTGGAAGTATTTTTTTGAGAATTTAAATTATTTTTCCAAAGTACCTTTTACATATCTCGGGACTCTGATTATTTTGCTTCAAATAACAAAATGTGAGCGTTTTTGGAATTCTGGGACCACTTGCGTGTTTCTATGATTTGGTTATTTATGTATACCCAGTTGGTTTTGTTCTCCCTGATCAATATGCTGTATCTGCTAGATTTAAGATTGTTCTCATAGAAAATGCAACTGTATAGCTTATAGAAGCGATTGTGAATTTTCAGTAAGTACAGACGTTGGCAAAGCCTATATTTTGTAATTACAGAATATATAACTCCCGGGGTTGCTATTATCGGAGATTTCCAACTGTAATTGAACTATCAAAACTTTTTGTAAAAATTTTGTTTTTCAACATCTATAAAATTTAATTGGTTGACCGAAAACTCTTGAAAATTTAATACAAGGTTCATAATAAGTTAAAATTATCGTAACTAAAAAATATCAGTGATCGGTTTACTCAAATTTTTTTTATAAGCCCTTAATGCTCAAATTTGTATAAAATGTGTAAAAATCACGAAAATTTGCAAGTTATTTTGTAGATAATAATTCATAAAATTTTTTCTGTTCATACTTAAGGTTCAAAATTTTAACATTAGGTTATCTATAAGCTACTCTTCAAAAATCTCTTTAAAAAAATTTATACCGGACTTAGAGGAAAAAATTTTATGACTATTTGAAATTTAAATATTTACGAAATTGCATAAAATAGTGATTTATTCTCAAACGATTTTTAATATTTGTTATAATTCAAAAAGTATAAGTCGCAGATTTTTGAAATTTCTACCAGCTTTTAAAATTGGCATTTCCTTTATGTCATATTTTTTTTCAAAATATTTTATTGACTTTTAAGCCACTTATAGGCATTTAAAATATTCGATTTTTTTACATTTTATTTTTATAATCGGTGATAAAAAAAAATTTGGCTCCTACAAAGTACTTGAAAATTTAATAGAAGATTACACAGAAGTATTTCTCAATATCATTCAAAAATTATTAAAATCCATAGGCACAATTTTTTTTTATAAGCGTTTGAACAGCGAATATTTACATAGAATTACATGTAAAATATAATATAATGTATAATATTCTAGACTGACAAATTATATCGGTTTTTTTAAAATGCTCTAACTCAAAAACGAAAAACCGCAACAACTCGAAATTTTCACCAAATCATTATATTGACGTTTTCTATACATGGTTAAGTTTTCAAAGTATTTTGACATATTTTGAGTTATTTATAGACAATTTAAATTTTAAATCTTTCTAAATTTTTCGTTTTAAAATAAAATATACTTATTACAATATTAATAAATAACATTGTATTATATTCTAGACAAACATATCATCTCCGTTTAGAATCGTTTTTCGTATACAATGATACCTATCATTGAATTCAAATTTAACAAATCCATTATAATGACCTATCCTATGAAGAGTCGCACTTCACCCCCAAGTGTACAGCAGAGCGAGGCCCATCCGGTTCTTTTTTTTTATTAATTTTCTTTCCCAATTAATTTTATTAAAAATTAGTTTATAAAATTAACTTCGCAATGTAAAACCTACAATATGATTGTTGCTACTCATAAGGATATCAGTATAAAAAAATTGTATACAATAGTTTATTTTAGTTTTGTATGCGATATAATCGATAAAAATATGGTTCCCTTAAGAAAAAAAGGTTGCCGATCCCGGATCTAAAATAAATATTTAAAAATTCACATAAGGTCTGTTCAAATGTTCTGTGGTGCCATTTATATTTTAAAAGAAGTATGTTGTTTATGACACTGTTTAACACTTTATGTTTATAAGAGATTTTTCATTATATATTAATGCCTTTTTTTTTTTTTTTTTAATTAAATGTTGGATTTCAAAACTAAATACATTTTTGCAAAACATTTCTTAGACAAAAATCACGAGTGTATATTAAGAATACCGATTTTTTTGATTTTTTTTTATATAACTATTGTTGAATTGAATTATACTTTTAAATAAACATAACAAGCATGATTACTGGAAGTATTCTATTTGTAATGTTGATCTACGGTATGTTATAAAATCTTAATTCAATGGCATTTGTACTATTTTAATATTTTTTTATGCTAAACAAATCTTTTGTTCATTAAAAAATATAATAAACCTACATTTTATTTTTTAAAAAAAAAATACTACCTACCCAAGGTTATTTAGGTTTTTTTTTAATTTTAAATTTAACTAAGTTTTTGTAAGTCGAATAACATATTAAGTTTTTTTTATTTCTAGAGTTTAAAGTTTATTCTTCATTGCGATAAACCTTGTAAATCTGATCAATTTTTTAAAATGTAGAATGAAGTTAAAAGTTTGATGACAGTCGTCATCAAATATGATCTATAAATACACTTTAGAATCTATAAAATTGTATTTAAATCGTCAAGAATATATATTTGAATTTATTGTCTTAGATATTTATCGATACTTGTTCTCGACAACTTAAATAACTTCTCATGGATTTAAAATTGAATATTTTATTAAATTCTAATAGATTTTAAATATTTTTCACTTCGATTCTTTTTTAAAATGTTATTTTATGTCCTCAATAACCATTTAGCTCTTACAACGCCTACCAAGGAATTATCACTATCTAATCAGAGTATGTATTTTAAAATCAATACTTTATTTTATTTTATAAATAAATTTTAGTTTGTAAATCTAATAAAACATTTTGAAATATATAAATCCCAACGAAAACAGTAAGTTAATTAATACAATTAATCCCAACAACATTCGTTAAAATTAATTTGTTATAAAGACGCATCAGTTATATTTTATCTAACATAAGCTTATATCTTAAGATAAGTAGTTTTTATGTATATTAATAATGTATGATAACTGTTTCGAACTGATGTTTCGCGCGATTTTTACCCGGTAACAAGAATAAAACTAGATTCCTTTTTGTTTAATACAGATATTAGCACTTTTTATACTTGCTATAATTATGCGATCGAGTTAACGGCACTTTGATACTATTGGTATTGCATTTTCTCGATAGTTGACTTGAAGAAAATGTATTGGTAATCATGGATACCATGGAATATGACATAGGTTGATTATACGCAATAGGGATAATATATACTGAAATATTATCAGGCCGTATTTAGGGGTGGGGCAGGGTGGGCAATCGTCTTCCCCCTTGTGGAATTTTGGGGAATTGTTGTTTATTTCTATTTTGTGTTTATTTTCATAACACTCTTCCAGCACCAAAATGGGGAACCGAATTTTATAAGTGCCTCGGGGCGCCTAAATTCTAAATACAGCCCTGTATAATACATATAATCAAAAGTTTACTAAATACTGAACAATAACTCTTTGTAAATCTTTAGTTATTATGGAAAGATAATTCCTTAATTATTAAAAACAATTCAAACTTGAATTATTCTTACGATTTAGTAGTCGAATTTAAACATTTTTGAATTGAAATTTTGGGCATTAAAGTATGGATGTATGATCTTAGGATCATGTAGAATGATATTAATATGATTAGTAACATGTTTGGTATAAAAGCATAACTGCATAAATTTCAACATAATGTAAATCACTATTGTGCAGGGGCGGATTGGCCCGGTTGGCTGGTAGGCAATCGCTGATTAGTCTCTCGCTTATTTCATGTTTGGCCATATAGTTTGATCTTTATTCTTCCAAAAAAATTAGTATGGTCAATTGCATTTGTTTTAAAATATTATGTGCTTTCTGCTGATATTTATATTATTATCCTCTTACAACATTATATTGTTATTACTTTTTATTACTAATTTATAAGATATATTTAGGATAGTATAGTACAAAATAGTTAATTTTAGAACAGATCCAAAAAATTTTAATTGTTTTTGACATTTTATGTCTTTTCTTTGGCACATAGAATCGAAAAGCGTTACATATCATTCCTTAGCAACACCCCTTAGCAACCGTCTTCTAGCAACATTCTAATATTTATATATTTTTATAATATTTATAATCTATATATATAAAAATGGAGACAAAGAATTCGAAATTGCATCAGTTGAGAACGGCTGGGCCGATTTGGCTCAAAATTTTTTTAAATGATAGAGAATGTCGGGGAGCGGGTTTATAGCATAAATTATGGACCTAACTCCTGTGAGTTAGAGATTTAGAGACAAAAACTGAGTTACACCGGTGGCGCCCTCTAGCAGATAAAAATAAAAATATAAATATTAATACAAATATCGATAATAGCAGGGCTTGAAATCGATTAATATCGATGAAAATCGAAAAAAAAATATATTTTTATATTCTGGTTGATATACATTTTTTATTATAGACACTTAGAACTTAATATAATAGTTGGCACATTATTCATTTTATTTTGAAACATTATCGTTTTATGTTATTTATAAATTTTTTCAATCAAAAACGACTGTTCTTTTTTGGAGAGAATTTTTATGCTTGAATCATGCCTCCTATGAGAAGAACAAACATTGGACGGCGTACACGTAATGCAAGAAACATTAATGAATTTAGACGTGCTCATAATACACAGGCCCGCGCTGCACAAACGCCGCCTCAAATTCGACAACATGTTAATATAAGAAGAAGAAGTTCAGATGTAGCCTTGAATCGCGCTGCTTTCGAATACGATTCCGCAGTCGCTTACAAAGATCTTTTGTGTGTTGATATTGGCTCATTATATATCGTATGCCAGCATTGCAAGGCATTGAAGTTTCGATTGGAAACCCCCGGCTTATGCTGCGCTGTTGGCAAGGTTAAATTACCAGTTTTAGCTCAACCACCAGAGCCATTGTATTCGTTTCTCTATGGAAATACAATCCAATCAAAACATTTCCTGGCGAATACACATAAATATAACGGAAGTTTTCAAATGACGTCATTTGGAGCAGAAGTTATTGAACAACCAGGCTACAACCCGAGTTAAATATTCAGATTCAAAGACAAATTCACCATCGAGCAGGCGCTTTGTTACCACAACCAAACGAATATCATAAGTTCCTTCAGATATATTTCGTTGGTAATTCGGAAAATGAACTAGAACAGCGGTGTGCAATTTTTCCTGCGAATAAACGTAAAATAATCGGACAATTGCAAATTCTTCATAACAGGCCTACGTGCACAATGACCAAGAATTCAGCGACAGCGAAATTGATGCGAGAATGCAAAATCATTTGGGATGAATGCACGATGGCACATAAACTAGCTTTGGTGGCAGTTGACCGAACGATAAAAGATTTACGAGGTAATTTGAGACGATTTGGTGGGGCAATGATATTGCTCTCCGGAGATTTTCGTCAAACACTTCCCGTCATTCCGAAATCTACTGCTGCCGATGAAATTAATGCATGCCTGAAATCGTCGTTTTTGTGGCGGCATGTCAAGAAGTTGAAATTGACCACGAACATGAGAGTTGCGTGAATCAGAATTTTTATTCCGGAGAGAAAACTTAAGATAAATCTAGAACATCATCCACCGAATATTAAATAACGATTTGAACAAAGTTAGTCATATAGAGTTGGTATATTTAACGAGCAACGAAGTGCACGGGATCAGTTAGTATAATATATAAGATTATAATATAATATTATATATATAAAGTTATAAAATAAAAAAAATTGTATACTAATATTACTATTAGCAATCGTGTCTTTATTTTTTATCAATTACCCTTTAAATATAATCTATATATAGTTAGGTATGTGCTACATATGATGACAAGGATGGTAAAGACATAAAATGTGGTACTTCATTGCAGACTCGTATGTAATATGGTTTTCTACCTTTGTCGTCATTATCTTTATATAGCTAGATTTTTTTTTTTTTTTTTTTTTTAATCATAATTTTAAATATGTAAAGTATAATTTCACATGTTTTATTTGATAGAGTTAAATTTAATTTAAAATTAAAAAGAATCAAGTTTTGGGTGAAAAATTGAGAAATGTACTTAACTAAAATATTTAAAATATTTATATATATATATATTTAACTAATTTAACCTTGTGTATTTCATGTTACTTTTTCCAATTATTGTTGTACGCCCTGTTCCATTTCATAACATATTTCTGAAAATACCACTAAACATGGCCTCAAGTAAACAAAACTTGTCGACTGGCCTCATACATAGCCCTGCTATTGCGTGTCATCCCTAAGACCATACATTTCTTGTTATATTCCTAATGAATATCAAGCTATACTTATTTACATAATATTGAATCAACATGTCAATAAACACACAAGTATTAACAAACTTCTAATTATAATAAATTTGTAATATTATATATTTGATAAACCGATTGTACAGTTGCTTAATTAATATATTATTTCATTTTAAACCATTGTGTAATGACCTTGAAAAATGTTTTTAATAGGTAAATTATGCAATATTCAAAAAACAGCATTGCAATACTTTAAATATGCTAAAAAACCAATAAGTATTTCTATAGAAGATGCAATAAATAATGGTAAATAATTTTTTTATTGTTAATTATGTCACATTCAGAACCTTAATAATTAACATTGATTGTATTTAATTAAATCTTATGCTACTTAATATCAAGGACATAATTAGTAATGCTTTTCTTTTGTTTTTTTTTAAAAAAAAAATATGCTTCATTTTTGCTTTTTAAAAACAATTTTGTGCTTTTTTTGTTATTTAATAGGCTTTAAAATCTGAGTCCTAATTATAAGTAGATAAAAATAATATCCATCACAGATTCTCCATGCCAAACATTAATTTGTTTTACACTTATACATAATAAATACATACTTCATTTTTTATTAAGGTGTACTTATATTTTATAGGAGAATTCAATAACGATGGTACAAAACCTCAAGAGGACGAAACAGGTATGCGTTTTAAATATGTTTTTATTGTATAATTTTTCTATATTACAAATTATAAATTATTTAATTGTGATACCTCAATATTAACTAATAATAATTTTTATAAGCTGTATATAAGGAATCCGAACGCTCATTTGTTATTTTTGATTGCAAATTATGTTGATTACTAAAGCCCAAATTATTATGCAAAAATATTGTTAAAAATGTACATGGTAAAGCACACAAAAATTCAAAAATATGTAAAATGTATGCAAAAAAATGTCATTATTTTGTGCAAAAAAATATTACAAATAGGTATATTTCATCCTACAAACAGTGATTGACTTTTAAAAAATAGTAGAGCTATTCTGATGGCACATATATTTTGCATCCCCAGTTAAATAAAAACCAAACATAACCGTGTTTACCCCAATAATTTCCATTTCCCTTTTTGAGGGAAAATTATGCGTTAATTTATTATTTTTGGAAAGTTTAAAACTATGTACTTATTGATATTCACACAAATTTATTATACATCTCAATTATCAATGACAATAACCGTTTAATTATTTAATAATTAAATAAAATATTTTATGGATTTGTTGTTATAACATCACTAAATTCAGCACCAGTTCTTTCAGAATAAATTGGATTTAAGTATTTAATAATAAGAAAATCTATATTTTCCTTTGTCATCACAACTCCACTACTACACTAGTTTATTATAATGCCTAAATGTCTTTCACAGATTATCCATGCCAATCATTAATTTATTTTATACTTATTAAACCTATTAATTACATACTTCAATTATTATTATAATTGTTATATTTTATAGGAAAAGAAAATGAGTGTTGTGAATCTGAAGTTCCTGATACAGGTTTACGTTTAAAATATGTTTTCATAGCATAATTTTTCAATATTAAAAATTATAAATTATTTAATTCTGATTGTTTACACATCCACAGACATAAATATCGCGCTCACCACTGTCCGCTCGTCTACTATCATTGTTATTTTAATTACCTGGGCCGTATCATATTTTAATATTATAATTTTGCGTTTATCGGCGATGCACTTTTGCGGTTTCATGTTTTTTGAAATAATCGCCGATAACCAGCATATAAAAGGCCGCACGACCGTCGACCAAACACCAGTCTTTTACCCGACGTGTAGCAAGACCCACCCTGGGCTGACTTGCGCATTTCGGGTAAAACTTCCCCCCCCCCCCAGCCTATCGGGCGGTATTTATATCGGTCAATAGTGTAATAGTCAGAGTATTCCGGCATTGCACTGATCAGTATATCTGTCGCAGTTCATGGGGCAATAGTCGGAGTATTCTGGCATTGCACCGACTGTCATACCGTTCGGTAGGTTCTAGCTCCCAGTCGTGCGCGCTCTATTCGGAACCTATTTTTTGTTGTAAAATGTAATGTTGTGTATTAATAAAATCTTTTATTTCGATAAATCAATATTTTCGTCTTATTATTATTATTAAAATAATTTCTATTGCGCTACACTGATGTCTAATTATTAATAAATAATACTATTTGTAAGCTGTATACAAAAAATCTGATCACTCATTTGTTATTTTCGATTGGAATACATACATATTTTTTTACTAAGAGATTATTATGCTTATATTTTCGGAAATTTTAAAATATTGTACTAATAGATATTCACAAAAATTTGTCTTACATCTCATGTATCAATAATAATAACCGTATGATAATTTAATAATTAAATAAAATTATAAATTGGTTTTTTTTTAGTAATATCGCTAAACTCAGAAACAGTAATTTCAAAATAAATCGAATTTAAGTATTAAATAATTAGAAAGTCTATATTTTATTTTTACAGCAAAACTCTAAAATTATGCAAGTTTATTATATTGCCTTAATTGGTATTTGTATATGTACTATAAACAGATTATAAATGAATTAATATCCTTTTCAAATTTTTTTTGCCAAATATTAATTTTTTTTACATTAACCAAACGTAATAATTACATATTTAAATTAATAAGGACGTTCTTATTTTTTATAGAAAAATCAGGATTGAAAATTTTTCCTGACAATAATGAAGGTAAAGCAGATTTATGTTTAATAAATGTTTTCATTGTAAAATTTTCAATTTTATAGATTTTAACTTATTTCATTGTGATATCGCATTATTGATTAATTAAATAATACTTTTTTTAAGCTGTATACAAGGAAAAAAATATGAATTTTATAGATTCAGACGACAATCTTTCAAGGATTAGTTTTGTGATTTGTTGAGTTATTTAAATGGTAGTTCCGCCACTGCGTCAAGAAAATATAAACCACCATTTCTATCATAATTTGCCTTCATTAATGTATTATAAACTTCCTTTTGTTGGGGATTCAACAGGGATAAATTCGTTTCAATCACTTAATCCAATTCCTGTTGATCATATTCACGCTCCCGTTCCAACTCTCAATTTAATATGTCATTCAATTCACAATTTGGCGTTGGTATTCCTAACCTGACTAATAAATTACAGCACATGAGATAGCACATGTCTTTGATTATGTAATTCCTCATTCATCTCAAGATCGGGATTTCTTGAATTGACACAAATTTGAATACAGAGCAATCTAACTGTTGTCGATCATGAAATCCATTCTCTTCACTTTTCTAGTGATAGCTCGACTGTTATCGTCAGGTGTCCACCGTTAATTTCAGTGGATATCGTTTGGAACACTTTTCGTTGACCGTGCAATGTGATTGGAGATTGATGGCATCACATGAATCAATGAATCATATTTTAAATTACAACATCATGTAGGTCTGGATGGGCTTCATGACAGAAATTTCGACACATATGACGTCATATTTTTAACCCACAACTACACAAACTTAAATTATACAAATCATATTTTTGAATATAACTTTTTATGTTTTAGATAGTATAAGAAAACATAAACAGTTTTTAAAAAAACTAAAAGATATAGATATTCCAAAATATGTTGTTAAGTTATCCAAACAATTGAGAATTGAGTATTGGACGTCGGAGTATGTATATTACATGATATTATAAATATTTTGTGAATTATTAAAATACAGTATCGAAACATAAAAGCCTACTGCAATTTGAATTAAAGACGCACACCAGAGCGATGCAATTTATGCGATATACGATTTGCAATTTACGAAAATTATTGTTTTGCGACTTCCACTCACACTTAATTTAGTATTGGTTCAAAATGGAGTCCAGCGATAATGATGTAGTTGTCGCAATGTTATATATGTAACGTCAACGAAAAAGAAAATAAGACAATTTTGGGTTCATCTATACAATTTATTAAATATTAATCATAGTTGTGCTATAACTACAAGATAACTTTCACTGAATGCTGTAACATTTCAGAGCAATAATTGTGAATAATCAGAGCGATAATTATTATCAATTGATCCAAGAGTCGTTTAAAGTTTTAATTAAACTTACTCGACCAAATATTAAAAAAAGAGACACACATCAACGAATGTCTATCGCAGCGGAAGAATGTTTTTTAAATTTTTTATGGTACGACCATTGATTATAAATACTATAGTTTATAATCAATGGTACGACTAACAGGCTA
>JASXSY010003170.1:0-16168 GCA_034509805.1 Sipha maydis
ATAATCTCGATTTTTATACAAATCGGCAATTATACAATTTTGGGTCAAATATAACATCCCTAAATTCGATTACACTATTATTTTATTCCTATTTTTCAGTTAAATTTATAATAAATCAAAATTTACGAAAATATTATAATAGTATGAAAATTTAAATATTATTAATCCTCGACCCCAGAGTTTTTGGGCGATAATCATAATTCTATACAAATCCTCAATTTTAAATTTTGTATCAAATTTTACATTTCTCAATTCGGTTACACTATTTATTTTACCTATATTTCAGTTTAATTTATTATAAATCATAATTTACGAAAATATTATAATAGTATGAAAATTTAAATATTATTAATCCTCGACCCCAGAGTTTTTGGGCGATAATCAAGATTTTTATACAAATCGGCAATTATACAATTTTGGATCAAATATAACATCCCTAAATTCGATTACACTATTATTTTATTCCTATTTTTCAGTTTAATTTATAATAAATCACAATTTACGAAAATATTATAAGCAAATAATAAGTTAAATATGATTAATCCTCGACCCCAGAGTTTTTGGGCGATAATCATGATTTTTATACAAATCTGCAATTATACAATTTTGGATCAAATATAACATCCCTAAATTCGATAACACTATTATTTTATTCCTATTTTTCAGTTAAATTTACAATAAATCGCAATTTACGATAATATTATAATAGTATGAAAATTTAAATATTATTAATCCTCGACCCCAGAGTTTTTGGGCGATAATCATAATTCTATACAAATCCTCAATTTTAAAATTTTGTATCAAATTTTACATTTCTCAATTCGGTTACACTATTTATTTTACCTATATTTCAGTTTAATTTATTACAAATCATAATTTACGAAAATATTATAATAGTATGAAAATTTAAATAAAATTAATCCTCGACCCCAGAGTTTTTGGGCGATAATCATGATTTTTATACAAACCTCAATTTTAAATTTTGTATCAAATTTTACATTTCTCAATTCGGTTACACTATTTATTTTACCTATATTTCAGTTTAATTTATTACAAATCATAATTTACGAAAATATTATAATAGTATCAAAATTTAAATAATATTAATCCTCGACCCCAGAGTTTTTGGGCGATAATCAAGATTTTTATACAAATCGGCAATTATACAATTTTGGATCAAATATAACATCCCTAAATTCGATAACACTATTATTTTATTCCTATTTTTCAGTTAAATTTATAATAAATCACAATTTACGATAATATTATAATAGTATGAAAATTTAAATATTATTAATCCTCGACCCCAGAGTTTTTGGGCGATAATCATGATTTTTATACAAATCGGCAATTATACTATTTTGGATCAAATATAACATCCCTAAATTCGATAACACTATTATTTTATTCCTATTTTTCAGTTTAATTTATAATAAATCACAATTTACGAAAATATTATAAGCAAATAATAAGTTAAATATGATTAATCCTCGGACCCCAGAGTTTTTTGGGCGATAATCATGATTTTTATACAAATCTGCAATTATACAATTTTGGATCAAATATAACATCCCTAAATTCGATAACACTATTATTTTATTCCTATTTTTCAGTTAAATTTACAATAAATCGCAATTTACGATAATATTATAATAGTATGAAAATTTAAATATTATTAATCCTCGACCCCAGAGTTTTTGGGCGATAATCATAATTCTATACAAATCCTCAATTTTAAAATTTTGTATCAAATTTTACATTTCTCAATTCGGTTACACTATTTATTTTACCTATATTTCAGTTTAATTTATTACAAATCATAATTTACGAAAATATTATAATAGTATGAAAATTTAAATAAAATTAATCCTCGACCCCAGAGTTTTTGGGCGATAATCATGATTTTTATACAAATCCTCAATTTTAAATTTTGTATCAAATTTTACATTTCTCAATTCGGTTACACTATTTATTTTACCTATATTTCAGTTTAATTTATTACAAATCATAATTTACGAAAATATTATAATAGTATCAATATTTAAATAATATTAATCCTCGACCCCAGAGTTTTTGGGCGATAATCAAGATTTTTATAAAATCGGCAATTATACAATTTTGGATCAAATATAACATCCCTAAATTCGATAACACTATTATTTTATTCCTATTTTTCAGTTAAATTTATAATAAATCACAATTTACGATAATATTATAATAGTATGAAAATTTAAATATTATTAATCCTCGACCCCAGAGTTTTTGGGCGATAATCATGATTTTTATACAAATCGGCAATTATACTATTTTGGATCAAATATAACATCCCTAAATTCGATTACACTATTATTTTATTCCTATTTTTCAGTTAAATTTATAATAAATCACAATTTACGATAATATTATAATAGTATGAAAATTTAAATATTATTAATCCTCGACCCCAGAGTTTTTTGGGCGATAATCATAATTCTATACAAATCCTCAATTTTAAAATTTTGTATCAAATTTTACATTTCTCAATTCGGTTACACTATTTATTTTACCTATATTTCAGTTTAATTTATTACAAATCATAATTTACGAAAATATTATAATAGTATCAAAATTTAAATAATATTAATCCTCGACCCCAGAGTTTTTGGGCGATAATCAAGATTTTTATACAAATCGGCAATTATACAATTTTGGATCAAATATAACATCCCTAAATTCGATAACACTATTATTTTATTCCTATTTTTCAGTTAAATTTATAATAAATCACAATTTACGATAATATTATAATAGTATGAAAATTTAAATATTATTAATCCTCGACCCCAGAGTTTTTGGGCGATAATCATGATTTTTATACAAATCCTCAATTTTAAATTTTGTATCAAATTTTACATTTCTCAATTCGGTTACACTATTTATTTTACCTATATTTCAGTTTAATTTATTACAAATCATAATTTACGAAAATATTATAATAGTATCAAAATTTAAATATAATTAATCCTCGACCCCAGAGTTTTTTGGGCAATAATCTCGATTTTTATACAAATCGGCAATTATACAATTTTGGGTCAAATATAACATCCCTAAATTCGATTACACTATTATTTTATTCCTATTTTTCAGTTAAATTTATAATAAATCACAATTTACGATAATATTATAATAGTATGAAAATTTAAATATTATTAATCCTCGACCCCAGAGTTTTTGGGCGATAATCATAATTCTATACAAATCCTCAATTTTAAAATTTTGTATCAAATTATACATTTCTCAATTCGGTTACACTATTTATTTTACCTATATTTCAGTTTAATTTATTACAAATCATAATTTACGAAAATATTATAATAGTATGAAAATTTAAATAAAATTAATCCTCGACCCCAGAGTTTTTGGGCGATAATCATGATTTTTATACAAATCCTCAATTTTAAATTTTGTATCAAATTTTACATTTCTCAATTCGGTTACACTATTTATTTTACCTATATTTCAGTTTAATTTATTACAAATCATAATTTACGAAAATATTATAATAGTATCAAAATTTAAATAATATTAATCCTCGACCCAGAGTTTTTGGGCGATAATCAAGATTTTTATACAAATCGGCAATTATACAACTTTGATCAAATATAACATCCCTAAATTCGATAACACTATTATTTTATTCCTATTTTTCAGTTAAATTTATAATAAATCACAATTTACGATAATATTATAATAGTATGAAAATTTAAATATTATTAATCCTCGACCCCAGCGTTTTTGGGCGATAATCATGATTTTTATACAAATCCTCAATTTAAATTTTGTATCAAATTTTACATTTCTCAATTCGGTTACACTATTTATTTTACCTATATTTCAGTTTAATTTATTATAAATCATAATTTACGAAAATATTATAATAGTATCAAAATTTAAATAAAATTAATCCTCGACCCCAGAGTTTTTTTGGGCGATAATCAAGATTTTTATACAAATCGGCAATTATACAATTTTGGATCAAATATAACATCCCTAAATTCGATTACACTATTATTTTATTCCTATTTTTCAGTTAAATTTATAATAAATCACAATTTACGATAATATTATAATAGTATGAAAATTTAAATATTATTAATCCTCGACCCCAGAGTTTTTGGGCGATAATCATAATTCTATACAAATCCTCAATTTTAAAATTTTGTATCAAATTTTACATTTCTCAATTCGGTTACACTATTTATTTTACCTATATTTCAGTTTAATTTATTACAAATCATAATTTACGAAATATTATAATAGTATGAAAATTTAAATAAAATTAATCCTCGACCCCAGAGTTTTTGGGCGATAATCATGATTTTTATACAAATCCTCAATTTTAAATTTTGTATCAAATTTTACATTTCTCAATTCGGTTACACTATTTATTTTACCTATATTTCAGTTTAATTTATTACAAATCATAATTTACGAAAATATTATAATAGTATCAAAATTTAAATAATATTAATCCTCGACCCCAGAGTTTTTGGGCGATAATCAAGATTTTTATACAAATCGGCAATTATACAACTTTGGATCAAATATAACATCCCTAAATTCGATAACACTATTATTTTATTCCTATTTTTCAGTTAAATTTATAATAAATCACAATTTACGATAATATTATAATAGTATGAAAATTTAAATATTATTAATCCTCGACCCCAGCGTTTTTGGGCGATAATCATGATTTTTATACAAATCCTCAATTTTAAATTTTGTATCAAATTTTACATTTCTCAATTCGGTTACACTATTTATTTTACCTATATTTCAGTTTAATTTATTATAAATCATAATTTACGAAAATATTATAATAGTATCAAAATTTAAATAAAATTAATCCTCGACCCCAGAGTTTTTTGGGCGATAATCAAGATTTTTATACAAATCGGCAATTATACAATTTTGGATCAAATATAACATCCCTAAATTCGATTACACTATTATTTTATTCCTATTTTTCAGTTAAATTTATAATAAATCACAATTTACGATAATATTATAATAGTATGAAAATTTAAATATTATTAATCCTCGACCCCAGAGTTTTTGGGCGATAATCATAATTCTATACAAATCCTCAATTTTAAAATTTTGTATCAAATTTTACATTTCTCAATTCGGTTACACTATTTATTTTACCTATATTTCAGTTTAATTTATTACAAATCATAATTTACGAAAATATTATAATAGTATGAAAATTTAAATAAAATTAATCCTCGACCCCAGAGTTTTTGGGCGATAATCATGATTTTTATACAAATCCTCAATTTTAAATTTTGTATCAAATTTTACATTTCTCAATTCGGTTACACTATTTATTTTACCTATATTTCAGTTTAATTTATTACAAATCATAATTTACGAAAATATTATAATAGTATCAAAATTTAAATAATATTAATCCTCGACCCCAGAGTTTTTGGGCGATAATCAAGATTTTTATACAAATCGGCAATTATACAATTTTGGATCAAATATAACATCCCTAAATTCGATAACACTATTATTTTATTCCTATTTTTCAGTTAAATTTATAATAAATCACAATTTACGATAATATTATAATAGTATGAAAATTTAAATATTATTAATCCTCGACCCCAGAGTTTTTGGGCGATAATCATGATTTTTATACAAATCCTCAATTTTAAATTTTGTATCAAATTTTACATTTCTCAATTCGGTTACACTATTTATTTTACCTATATTTCAGTTTAATTTATTACAAATCATAATTTACGAAAATATTATAATAGTATGAAAATTTAAATAAAATTAATCCTCGACCCCAGAGTTTTTGGGCGATAATCATGATTTTTATACAAATCCTCAATTTTAAATTTTGTATCAAATTTTACATTTCTCAATTCGGTTACACTATTTATTTTACCTATATTTCAGTTTAATTTATAACAAATCATAATTTACGAAAATATTATAATAGTATCAAAATTTAAATATAATTAATCCTCGACCCCAGAGTTTTTGGGCGATAATCATGATTTTTATACAAATCGGCAATTATACTATTTTGGATCAAATATAACATCCCTAAATTCGATAACACTATTATTTTATTCCTATTTTTCAGTTAAATTTATAATAAATCACAATTTACGATAATATTATAATAGTATGAAAATTTAAATATTATTAATCCTCGACCCCAGAGTTTTTGGGCAATAATCTCGATTTTTATACAAATCGGCAATTATACAATTTTGGGTCAAATATAACATCCCTAAATTCGATTACACTATTATTTTATTCCTATTTTTCAGTTAAATTTATAATAAATCAAAATTTACGAAAATATTATAATAGTATGAAAATTTAAATATTATTAATCCTCGACCCCAGAGTTTTTGGGCGATAATCATAATTCTATACAAATCCTCAATTTTAAATTTTGTATCAAATTTTACATTTCTCAATTCGGTTACACTATTTATTTTACCTATATTTCAGTTTAATTTATTATAAATCATAATTTACGAAAATATTATAATAGTATGAAAATTTAAATATTATTAATCCTCGACCCCCAGAGTTTTTGGGCGATAATCAAGATTTTTATACAAATCGGCAATTATACAATTTTGGATCAAATATAACATCCCTAAATTCGATTACACTATTATTTTATTCCTATTTTTCAGTTTAATTTATAATAAATCACAATTTACGAAAATATTATAAGCAAATAATAAGTTAAATATGATTAATCCTCGACCCCAGAGTTTTTGGGCGATAATCATGATTTTTATACAAATCGGCAATTATACAATTTTGGATCAAATATAACATCCCTAAATTCGATAACACTATTATTTTATTCCTATTTTTCAGTTAAATTTACAATAAATCGCAATTTACGATAATATTATAATAGTATGAAAATTTAAATATTATTAATCCTCGACCCCAGAGTTTTTGGGCGATAATCATAATTCTATACAAATCCTCAATTTTAAAATTTTGTATCAAATTTTACATTTCTCAATTCGGTTACACTATTTATTTTACCTATATTTCAGTTTAATTTATTACAAATCATAATTTACGAAAATATTATAATAGTATGAAAATTTAAATAAAATTAATCCTCGACCCCAGAGTTTTTGGGCGATAATCATGATTTTTATACAAATCCTCAATTTTAAATTTTGTATCAAATTTTACATTTCTCAATTCGGTTACACTATTTATTTTACCTATATTTCAGTTTAATTTATTACAAATCATAATTTACGAAAATATTATAATAGTATCAAAATTTAAATAATATTAATCCTCGACCCCAGAGTTTTTGGGCGATAATCAAGATTTTTATACAAATCGGCAATTATACAATTTTGGATCAAATATAACATCCCTAAATTCGATAACACTATTATTTTATTCCTATTTTTCAGTTAAATTTATAATAAATCACAATTTACGATAATATTATAATAGTATGAAAATTTAAATATTATTAATCCTCGACCCCAGAGTTTTTGGGCGATAATCATGATTTTTATACAAATCGGCAATTATACTATTTTGGATCAAATATTACATCCCTAAATTCGATAACACTATTATTTTATTCCTATTTTTCAGTTAAATTTATAATAAATCACAATTTACGATAATTTTATAATAGTATGAAAATTTAAATATTATTAATCCTCGACCCCAGAGTTTTTGGGCGATAATCATGATTTTTATACAAATCCTCAATTTTAAATTTTGTATCAAATTTTACATTTCTCAATTCGGTTACACTATTTATTTTACCTATATTTCAGTTTAATTTATTACAAATCATAATTTACGATAATATTATAATAGTATGAAAATTTAAATATTATTAATCCTCGACCCCAGAGTTTTTGGGCGATAATCATAATTCTATACAAATCCTCAATTTTAAAATTTTGTATCAAATTTTACATTTCTCAATTCGGTTACACTATTTATTTTACCTATATTTCAGTTTAATTTATTACAAATCATAATTTACGAAAATATTATAATAGTATGAAAATTTAAATAAAATTAATCCTCGACCCCAGAGTTTTTGGGCGATAATCATGATTTTTATACAAATCCTCAATTTTAAATTTTGTATCAAATTTTACATTTCTCAATTCGGTTACACTATTTATTTTACCTATATTTCAGTTTAATTTATTACAAATCATAATTTACGAAAATATTATAATAGTATCAAAATTTAAATAATATTAATCCTCGACCCCAGAGTTTTTGGGCGATAATCAAGATTTTTATACAAATCGGCAATTATACAATTTTGGATCAAATATAACATCCCTAAATTCGATAACACTATTATTTTATTCCTATTTTTCAGTTAAATTTATAATAAATCACAATTTACGATAATATTATAATAGTATGAAAATTTAAATATTATTAATCCTCGACCCCAGAGTTTTTGGGCGATAATCATGATTTTTATACAAATCCTCAATTTTAAATTTTGTATCAAATTTTACATTTCTCAATTCGGTTACACTATTTATTTTACCTATATTTCAGTTTAATTTATAACAAATCATAATTTACGAAAATATTATAATAGTATCAAAATTTAAATATAATTAATCCTCGACCCCAGAGTTTTTGGGCGATAATCATGATTTTTATACAAATCGGCAATTATACTATTTTGGATCAAATATAACATCCCTAAATTCGATAACACTATTATTTTATTCCTATTTTTCAGTTAAATTTATAATAAATCACAATTTACGATAATATTATAATAGTATGAAAATTTAAATATTATTAATCCTCGACCCCAGAGTTTTTGGGCAATAATCTCGATTTTTATACAAATCGGCAATTATACAATTTTGGGTCAAATATAACATCCCTAAATTCGATTACACTATTATTTTATTCCTATTTTTCAGTTAAATTTATAATAAATCAAAATTTACGAAAATATTATAATAGTATGAAAATTTAAATATTATTAATCCTCGACCCCAGAGTTTTTAGGCGATAATCATAATTCTATACAAATCCTCAATTTTAAATTTTGTATCAAATTTTACATTTCTCAATTCGGTTACACTATTTATTTTACCTATATTTCAGTTTAATTTATTATAAATCATAATTTACGAAAATATTATAATAGTATGAAAATTTAAATATTATTAATCCTCGACCCCAGAGTTTTTGGGCGATAATCAAGATTTTTATACAAATCGGCAATTATACAATTTTGGATCAAATATAACATCCCTAAATTCGATTACACTATTATTTTATTCCTATTTTTCAGTTTAATTTATAATAAATCACAATTTACGAAAATATTATAAGCAAATAATAAGTTAAATATGATTAATCCTCGACCCCAGAGTTTTTGGGCGATAATCATGATTTTTATACAAATCTGCAATTATACAATTTTGGATCAAATATAACATCCCTAAATTCGATAACACTATTATTTTATTCCTATTTTTCAGTTAAATTTACAATAAATCGCAATTTACGATAATATTATAATAGTATGAAAATTTAAATATTATTAATCCTCGACCCCAGAGTTTTTGGGCGATAATCATAATTCTATACAAATCCTCAATTTTAAAATTTTGTATCAAATTTTACATTTCTCAATTCGGTTACACTATTTATTTTACCTATATTTCAGTTTAATTTATTACAAATCATAATTTACGAAAATATTATAATAGTATGAAAATTTAAATAAAATTAATCCTCGACCCCAGAGTTTTTGGGCGATAATCATGATTTTTATACAAATCCTCAATTTTAAATTTTGTATCAAATTTTACATTTCTCAATTCGGTTACACTATTTATTTTACCTATATTTCAGTTTAATTTATTACAAATCATAATTTACGAAAATATTATAATAGTATCAAAATTTAAATAATATTAATCCTCGACCCCAGAGTTTTTGGGCGATAATCAAGATTTTTATACAAATCGGCAATTATACAATTTTGGATCAAATATAACATCCCTAAATTCGATAACACTATTATTTTATTCCTATTTTTCAGTTAAATTTATAATAAATCACAATTTACGATAATATTATAATAGTATGAAAATTTAAATATTATTAATCCTCGACCCCAGAGTTTTTGGGCGATAATCATGATTTTTATACAAATCGGCAATTATACTATTTTGGATCAAATATAACATCCCTAAATTCGATAACACTATTATTTTATTCCTATTTTTCAGTTTAATTTATAATAAATCACAATTTACGAAAATATTATAAGCAAATAATAAGTTAAATATGATTAATCCTCGACCCCAGAGTTTTTGGGCGATAATCATGATTTTTATACAAATCTGCAATTATACAATTTTGGATCAAATATAACATCCCTAAATTCGATAACACTATTATTTTATTCCTATTTTTCAGTTAAATTTACAATAAATCGCAATTTACGATAATATTATAATAGTATGAAAATTTAAATATTATTAATCCTCGACCCCAGAGTTTTTGGGCGATAATCATAATTCTATACAAATCCTCAATTTTAAAATTTTGTATCAAATTTTACATTTCTCAATTCGGTTACACTATTTATTTTACCTATATTTCAGTTTAATTTATTACAAATCATAATTTACGAAAATATTATAATAGTATGAAAATTTAAATAAAATTAATCCTCGACCCCAGAGTTTTTGGGCGATAATCATGATTTTTATACAAATCCTCAATTTTAAATTTTGTATCAAATTTTACATTTCTCAATTCGGTTACACTATTTATTTTACCTATATTTCAGTTTAATTTATTACAAATCATAATTTACGAAAATATTATAATAGTATCAAAATTTAAATAATATTAATCCTCGACCCCAGAGTTTTTGGGCGATAATCAAGATTTTTATACAAATCGGCAATTATACAATTTTGGATCAAATATAACATCCCTAAATTCGATAACACTATTATTTTATTCCTATTTTTCAGTTAAATTTATAATAAATCACAATTTACGATAATATTATAATAGTATGAAAATTTAAATATTATTAATCCTCGACCCCAGAGTTTTTGGGCGATAATCATGATTTTTATACAAATCGGCAATTATACTATTTTGGATCAAATATTACATCCCTAAATTCGATAACACTATTATTTTATTCCTATTTTTCAGTTAAATTTATAATAAATCACAATTTACGATAATTTTATAATAGTATGAAAATTTAAATATTATTAATCCTCGACCCCAGAGTTTTTGGGCAATAATCATGATTTTTATACAAATCGGCAATTATACAATTTTGGGTCAAATATAACATCCCTAAATTCGATTACACTATTATTTTATTCCTATTTTTCAGTTTAATTTATAATAAATCACAATTTACGAAAATATTATAATAGAATGAAAATTTAAATATTATTAATCCTCGACCCCAGAGTTTTTGGGCGATAATCATGATTTTTATACAAATCGGCAATTATACTATTTTGGATCAAATATAACATCCCTAAATTCGATAACACTATTATTTTATTCCTATTTTTCAGTTAAATTTATAATAAATCACAATTTACGATAATATTATAATAGTATGAAAATTTAAATATTATTAATCCTCGACCCCAGAGTTTTTGGGCGATAATCATGATTTTTATACAAATCCTCAATTTTAAATTTTGTATCAAATTTTACATTTCTCAATTCGGTTACACTATTTATTTTACCTATATTTCAGTTTAATTTATAACAAATCATAATTTACGAAAATATTATAATAGTATCAAAATTTAAATATAATTAATCCTCGACCCCAGAGTTTTTGGGCGATAATCATGATTTTTATACAAATCGGCAATTATACTATTTTGGATCAAATATAACATCCCTAAATTCGATAACACTATTATTTTATTCCTATTTTTCAGTTAAATTTATAATAAATCACAATTTACGATAATATTATAATAGTATGAAAATTTAAATATTATTAATCCTCGACCCCAGAGTTTTTGGGCAATAATCTCGATTTTTATACAAATCGGCAATTATACAATTTTGGGTCAAATATAACATCCCTAAATTCGATTACACTATTATTTTATTCCTATTTTTCAGTTAAATTTATAATAAATCAAAATTTACGAAAATATTATAATAGTATGAAAATTTAAATATTATTAATCCTCGACCCCAGAGTTTTTAGGCGATAATCATAATTCTATACAAATCCTCAATTTTAAATTTTGTATCAAATTTTACATTTCTCAATTCGGTTACACTATTTATTTTACCTATATTTCAGTTTAATTTATTATAAATCATAATTTACGAAAATATTATAATAGTATGAAAATTTAAATATTATTAATCCTCGACCCCAGAGTTTTTGGGCGATAATCAAGATTTTTATACAAATCGGCAATTATACAATTTTGGATCAAATATAACATCCCTAAATTCGATTACACTATTATTTTATTCCTATTTTTCAGTTTAATTTATAATAAATCACAATTTACGAAAATATTATAAGCAAATAATAAGTTAAATATGATTAATCCTCGACCCCAGAGTTTTTGGGCGATAATCATGATTTTTATACAAATCTGCAATTATACAATTTTGGATCAAATATAACATCCCTAAATTCGATAACACTATTATTTTATTCCTATTTTTCAGTTAAATTTACAATAAATCGCAATTTACGATAATATTATAATAGTATGAAAATTTAAATATTATTAATCCTCGACCCCAGAGTTTTTGGGCGATAATCATAATTCTATACAAATCCTCAATTTTAAAATTTTGTATCAAATTTTACATTTCTCAATTCGGTTACACTATTTATTTTACCTATATTTCAGTTTAATTTATTACAAATCATAATTTACGAAAATATTATAATAGTATGAAAATTTAAATAAAATTAATCCTCGACCCCAGAGTTTTTGGGCGATAATCATGATTTTTATACAAATCCTCAATTTTAAATTTTGTATCAAATTTTACATTTCTCAATTCGGTTACACTATTTATTTTACCTATATTTCAGTTTAATTTATTACAAATCATAATTTACGAAAATATTATAATAGTATCAAAATTTAAATAATATTAATCCTCGACCCCAGAGTTTTTGGGCGATAATCAAGATTTTTATACAAATCGGCAATTATACAATTTTGGATCAAATATAACATCCCTAAATTCGATAACACTATTATTTTATTCCTATTTTTCAGTTAAATTTATAATAAATCACAATTTACGATAATATTATAATAGTATGAAAATTTAAATATTATTAATCCTCGACCCCAGAGTTTTTGGGCGATAATCATGATTTTTATACAAATCGGCAATTATACTATTTTGGATCAAATATAACATCCCTAAATTCGATAACACTATTATTTTATTCCTATTTTTCAGTTTAATTTATAATAAATCACAATTTACGAAAATATTATAAGCAAATAATAAGTTAAATATGATTAATCCTCGACCCCAGAGTTTTTGGGCGATAATCATGATTTTTATACAAATCTGCAATTATACAATTTTGGATCAAATATAACATCCCTAAATTCGATAACACTATTATTTTATTCCTATTTTTCAGTTAAATTTACAATAAATCGCAATTTACGATAATATTATAATAGTATGAAAATTTAAATATTATTAATCCTCGACCCCAGAGTTTTTGGGCGATAATCATAATTCTATACAAATCCTCAATTTTAAAATTTTGTATCAAATTTTACATTTCTCAATTCGGTTACACTATTTATTTTACCTATATTTCAGTTTAATTTATTACAAATCATAATTTACGAAAATATTATAATAGTATGAAAATTTAAATAAAATTAATCCTCGACCCCAGAGTTTTTGGGCGATAATCATGATTTTTATACAAATCCTCAATTTTAAATTTTGTATCAAATTTTACATTTCTCAATTCGGTTACACTATTTATTTTACCTATATTTCAGTTTAATTTATTACAAATCATAATTTACGAAAATATTATAATAGTATCAAAATTTAAATAATATTAATCCTCGACCCCAGAGTTTTTGGGCGATAATCAAGATTTTTATACAAATCGGCAATTATACAATTTTGGATCAAATATAACATCCCTAAATTCGATAACACTATTATTTTATTCCTATTTTTCAGTTAAATTTATAATAAATCACAATTTACGATAATATTATAATAGTATGAAAATTTAAATATTATTAATCCTCGACCCCAGAGTTTTTGGGCGATAATCATGATTTTTATACAAATCGGCAATTATACTATTTTGGATCAAATATTACATCCCTAAATTCGATAACACTATTATTTTATTCCTATTTTTCAGTTAAATTTATAATAAATCACAATTTACGATAATTTTATAATAGTATGAAAATTTAAATATTATTAATCCTCGACCCCAGAGTTTTTGGGCAATAATCATGATTTTTATACAAATCGGCAATTATACAATTTTGGGTCAAATATAACATCCCTAAATTCGATTACACTATTATTTTATTCCTATTTTTCAGTTTAATTTATAATAAATCACAATTTACGAAAATATTATAATAGAATGAAAATTTAAATATTATTAATCCTCGACCCCAGAGTTTTTGGGCGATAATCATGATTTTTATACAAATCCTCAATTTTAAATTTTGTATCAAATTTTACATTTCTCAATTCGGTTACACTATTTATTTTACCTATATTTCAGTTTAATTTATTACAAATCATAATTTACGATAATATTATAATAGTATGAAAATTTAAATATTATTAATCCTCGACCCCAGAGTTTTTGGGCGATAATCATAATTCTATACAAATCCTCAATTTTAAAATTTTGTATCAAATTTTACATTTCTCAATTCGGTTACACTATTTATTTTACCTATATTTCAGTTTAATTTATTACAAATCATAATTTACGAAAATATTATAATTGTATGAAAATTTAAATAAAATTAATCCTCGACCCCAGAGTTTTTGGGCGATAATCAAGATTTTTATACAAATCGGCATTTATACAATTTTGGATCAAATATAACATCCCTAAATTCGATTACACTATTATTTTATTCCTATTTTTCAGTTTAATTTATAATAAATCAAAATTTACGAAAATATTATAATAGTATGAAAATTTAAATATTATTAATCCTCGACCCCAGAGTTTTTGGGCGATAATCATAATTCTATACAAATCCTCAATTTTAAATTTTGTATCAAATTTTACATTTCTCAATTCGGTTACACTATTTATTTTACCTATATTTCAGTTTAATTTATTATAAATCATAATTTACGAAAATATTATAATAGTATGAAAATTTAAATATTATTAATCCTCGACCCCAGAGTTTTTGGGCGATAATCAAGATTTTTATACAAATCAGCAATTATACAATTTTGGATCAAATATAACATCCCTAAATTCGATTACACTATTATTTTATTCCTATTTTTCAGTTTAATTTATAATAAATCACAATTTACGAAAATATTATAAGCAAATAATAAGTTAAATATGATTAATCCTCGACCCCAGAGTTTTTGGGCGATAATCATAATTCTATACAAATCCTCAATTTTAAAATTTTGTATCAAATTTTACATTTCTCAATTCGGTTTCACTATTTATTTTACCTATATTTCAGTTTAATTTATTACAAATCATAATTTACGAAAATATTATAATAGTATGAAAATTTAAATAAAATTAATCCTCGACCCCAGAGTTTTTGGGCGATAATCATGATTTTTATACAAATCCTCAATTTTAAATTTTGTATCAAATTTTACATTTCTCAATTCGGTTACACTATTTATTTTACCTATATTTCAGTTTAATTTATTACAAATCATAATTTACGAAAATATTATAATAGTATCAAAATTTAAATAATATTAATCCTCGACCCCAGAGTTTTTGGGCGATAATCAAGATTTTTATACAAATCGGCAATTATACAATTTTGGATCAAATATAACATCCCTAAATTCGATAACACTATTATTTAATTCCTATTTTTCAGTT
>JASXSY010003171.1:0-20518 GCA_034509805.1 Sipha maydis
ATTTATGTGAATTATTCTAAACATTCCATAAAAAAAATTATCAAAGATAATACATTATCATGATAGTGTATTCAAAAGTCATGGCCTTTAAAGTAATTTAACTTTGCCATCTGCGCTTCAAAGTTGAAAGAGCTGAAATTTGCTAACAGAAATATACAATTATTATTGAATTTTTACGTTGGATTGTATGTTAAGGATTTTAATTTATATTCGTATAAATTGAATTTTGCATTCAAGACAGAGAAAATACCTCAAATAACTACTATTCTGAAAACAAAAAAATCATTTACTCATATTACTATTACCTTAAAGAATTTACCCTATTTAATTTACAATATAATTATTAAATATTTATATCACATACACAAATTTGCTTTTTCTTTTACATGGTTTTTATCCTTCTTCATATTTTTCTATATTTACTTCTATTACATAATGTTCACGACACTATATTATAAAGGTAATTATTATATTTTTTATTAGGAAAATTGTCACCTACAATGTTTTAGAAAAATACATATTTACCAGTTTTGATGTATTATGTGTTTTTGTTGTAGATCCGCATCCAGTTCAATTATATTGAATGTGTGAATTTATTTTGTGAATATTTTTAAGGGAAATAGACTCTTTATTTTTGATAGCTATATAAGACAAAATCAAATAATCTATTTCCCTTAAAAATTATCACTAACTGATGATCTAATTCGAACACGGAACTAAATTATAAAAATAAATGAAATACATAATAATTGATTTATGTATTAATATGTAAATACATTAAAAACAATTGTATTTCGATTGGTATGTGTATAAAATGAATTAGGACATTCTCATATTTTTATATTTATATATAATCATAAAATCTCAGTATTCACCTAATTCAATTGGTTGTATCCCAGACTCATGTTCGACTTTATTCAAATGATAAAATGTTTTTTACATTGAGAATTTTTTCATGTACCATAATTTATAAAACTACATCTTTACCATTTTTGCTGTAATATGTGTTTTTGTTGTAGATCCGTATCTAGTTCAATTATATTAAATATGCTTAAGTATTTTGTGAATATTTTTAAGGGAAATCGAATATTTTATTTTTGATAGCTATAAATGACAAATATATTATAGGTTATACAAGATATACAAGATACATTGCTAAAATTCTTCATATTTCATATAATTTACTTCTATTAAATAAGTATGACGATACTATATTATAAACATAATATTTACATTTATTATTAGGAAAGTTGTCATCTACAATGATTTAGAAAAATACATATTTACCTTTTTATTCTGTATTCTGTGTTTTTGTTGTAGATCTGTATCCAGTCATATTATATTAAATATATTAATGTATTTTATGAATATTTTTATTGGAAATAGACATTCTATCTTTTATAGGTACAAAAGACAAGAAAAAAATATCTATTTCCCTAAAAACAATCACTAACTAAACACTTATTTGTGAGATGATTCCAATTCACAACTAAATTAAAATTAAAAATACAATAATTATTATTATAAAATATTTAAAACGCATACCCGAATTTGCTTTCTTGTTTCCATGTTTTGGATCCTTCTTCATATTTTCATAAATTTACTTCTATTATATAATTATAACGATACTATATGAGAAACAGAAAATATAAATTAATCTTAGGATAGTTGTTAAAACAATGTGTTAGAAAAATACATATTTACCATTTTCGGCTGTACTCTATGTTTTTGATGTAGATCCTCATCATATCCAATTATATTGAATAATTTATGTATTTGAAATTATTTTTAAAATAAATAGTTACTTGTATTTGATAGTTATAAAAGACAAAATCAAATAATCTATTTCCCTTAAAAATAATCACTAAGTTATCACTAGTTGATTATCTGATTCGAACACGGAACTAAATTATAATAATAAATTAATTAATTAATTGTAACATTGTAATATTAGAAATTTTGACAAAAACAATGATTTAATATGATATATAATTACTATTTTCCGATGACCTCTGTGGATTTGTTGTTGATCCGTATCTAGTTCAATTATATTAAATATGCTTAAGTATTTTGTGAATATTTTTAAGGAAAATTAAGTATCAATTTTTGATCGCGAAAAAGACAAAATCAAATAATCTATTTCCCTTAAAAATAATCACTTACTTATCACAAACAACTGATCTGATTCGTACACACATCTAAATAAAAAAGTTTATTTAACCATTTATTAATTGATTAAAGGCCATAAAGCAATTCCATGAACACTTAACATTTTTGGGTTGCTATTTATGTAAAATGAATTAGTATAATCCTATTCAATCAACTTTCTCAAATTTTAATTGGACTTATCCCAGATTAATTTAGCGCTTATCCTAAATAAAATGAAAAATATGTTTTTTTCGTTTATTTATTTAGAGTTCTCAATTATTTACATGAATAAAATGAATCGATATTTTCTCGTAATAAATTACAAAAACAATAAAAATATCTACTCTTAATCAATTAAAAATTCTTTAATTAATTTTAGTGATAATCGTTTACTTTTCAATGATGTATTTAAGAATACATTAAAACATTCTCATTCTATTAATGAATACACAAATTAATATTTCAATTTATGTCAGCGAATTAGACAATAGAATTGTAAATCATTACTTTTTTATTAAATTAAAATACTTTTTGTGCTAAATTATAGATTACGAAACTTTAAATATTTGTGATTTATTATAAACATTCCATAAAAAATATTAATAAAGATAATATATGATTATGATAGTCTCTTCAAAAGTCATGGCCTTTAAAGTAATTTAACTTTGCCATCTGCGTTTCAAAGTTGAAAGAGCTGAAATTTGCTAACAGAAATATACAATTATTATTGAATTTTTACTTTGGATTGTATGTTAAGGATTTTAAATTATATTCGTATAAAAATGAATTTTTCATTCAAGAAAATACCTCCAATAACTACTATTCTGAAATCAAAAAAATTATTTACACATATAACTATTACCTTAAAGAATTTACCCTATTTAATTTACAATTATATTTTAAATATTTAAATCACATACGCAAATTTGCTTTGTTTTTTCCATAGTTTTTATCCTTCTTCATATTTTCCTATATTTACTTCTATTACGTAATCATCACGACACTATATTATAAAAGTAATATTTATATTTTTTATAAGGAAAATTGTCACCTACACTGTTTTAGAAAAATACATATTTACCAGTTTTGATGTATTATGTGCTTTTGTTGTAGATCCGTATCCAGTTCCATTATATTGAATGTGTAAATTTATTTTGTGAATATTTTTAAGGGAAATAGACTCATTAATTTAGATAGCTATATAAGACAAAATCAAATAATCTATTTCCCTTAAAAATAATCACTAACTAAACACTTATTTATGAGATGATTCCAATTCACAACTAAATTAAAATTAGAATTATAATAATTATTATTATAAAATATTTAAAGCGCATACCCGAATTTGCTTTCTTTTTTTCCATGTTTTGGATCCTTCTTCATACTTTCATAAATTTACTTCTATTATATAATTATAACGATACTATATGAGAAACAGAAAATATCAATTAATCTTAGGATAGTTGTTACCCACAATGTGTTAGAAAAATACATATTTACCATTTTCGGCTGTACTCTGCGTTTTTGTTGTAGATCCGTATCATATCCAATTATATTGAATAATTTATGTATTTGAAAATATTTTTAAAAGAAATAGTCACCTGAGTTTGATAGTTATAAAATACAAAATCAAATAATCTATTTCCCTTAAAAATAATCACTAACTTATCAAAAACTGATGATCAGATTCGAAGACACATCTAAATAAAAGAGTATATTTATCCATTAATTAATTGATTATTATTCCATAAAGCAATTTCATAGAAACTAAACATATTTAGTTTGCCACGTATGTAAAATGAATTAGTATAACCCTATTAAATCATCTTTCTCATAATTTAATTAGTCTTATACCAGATTATTTTAGCGGTCATCTAAAATAAAATAAAAAATATATTGGAATTAAGATACTTTTTGTCGTTAATTATAGGTTACGAAATTTTAAATTTATGTGAATTATTCTAAACATTCCATAAAAAAAATTATCAAAGATAATACATTATCATGATAGTGTATTCAAAAGTCATGGCCTTTAAAGTAATTTAACTTTGCCATCTGCGCTTCAAAGTTGAAAGAGCTGAAATTTGCTAACAGAAATATACAATTATTATTGAATTTTTACGTTGGATTGTATGTTAAGGATTTTAATTTATATTCGTATAAATTGAATTTTGCATTCAAGACAGAGAAAATACCTCAAATAACTACTATTCTGAAAACAAAAAAATCATTTACTCATATTACTATTACCTTAAAGAATTTACCCTATTTAATTTACAATATAATTATTAAATATTTATATCACATACACAAATTTGCTTTTTCTTTTACATGGTTTTTATCCTTCTTCATATTTTTCTATATTTACTTCTATTACATAATGTTCACGACACTATATTATAAAGGTAATTATTATATTTTTTATTAGGAAAATTGTCACCTACAATGTTTTAGAAAAATACATATTTACCAGTTTTGATGTATTATGTGTTTTTGTTGTAGATCCGCATCCAGTTCAATTATATTGAATGTGTGAATTTATTTTGTGAATATTTTTAAGGGAAATAGACTCTTTATTTTTGATAGCTATATAAGACAAAATCAAATAATCTATTTCCCTTAAAAATTATCACTAACTGATGATCTAATTCGAACACGGAACTAAATTATAAAAATAAATGAAATACATAATAATTGATTTATGTATTAATATGTAAATACATTAAAAACAATTGTATTTCGATTGGTATGTGTATAAAATGAATTAGGACATTCTCATATTTTTATATTTATATATAATCATAAAATCTCAGTATTCACCTAATTCAATTGGTTGTATCCCAGACTCATGTTCGACTTTATTCAAATGATAAAATGTTTTTTACATTGAGAATTTTTTCATGTACCATAATTTATAAATCTACATCTTTACCATTTTTGCTGTAATATGTGTTTTTGTTGTAGATCCGTATCTAGTTCAATTATATTAAATATGCTTAAGTATTTTGTGAATATTTTTAAGGGAAATCGAATATTTTATTTTTGATAGCTATAAATGACAAATATATTATAGGTTATACAAGATATACAAGATACATTGCTAAAATTCTTCATATTTCATATAATTTACTTCTATTAAATAAGTATGACGATACTATATTATAAACATAATATTTACATTTATTATTAGGAAAGTTGTCATCTACAATGATTTAGAAAAATACATATTTACCTTTTTATTCTGTATTCTGTGTTTTTGTTGTAGATCTGTATCCAGTCATATTATATTAAATATATTAATGTATTTTATGAATATTTTTATTGGAAATAGACATTCTATCTTTTATAGGTACAAAAGACAAGAAAAAAATATCTATTTCCCTAAAAACAATCACTAACTAAACACTTATTTGTGAGATGATTCCAATTCACAACTAAATTAAAATTAAAAATACAATAATTATTATTATAAAATATTTAAAACGCATACCCGAATTTGCTTTCTTGTTTCCATGTTTTGGATCCTTCTTCATATTTTCATAAATTTACTTCTATTATATAATTATAACGATACTATATGAGAAACAGAAAATATAAATTAATCTTAGGATAGTTGTTAAAACAATGTGTTAGAAAAATACATATTTACCATTTTCGGCTGTACTCTATGTTTTTGATGTAGATCCTCATCATATCCAATTATATTGAATAATTTATGTATTTGAAATTATTTTTAAAATAAATAGTTACTTGTATTTGATAGTTATAAAAGACAAAATCAAATAATCTATTTCCCTTAAAAATAATCACTAAGTTATCACTAGTTGATTATCTGATTCGAACACGGAACTAAATTATAATAATAAATTAATTAATTAATTGTAACATTGTAATATTAGAAATTTTGACAAAAACAATGATTTAATATGATATATAATTACTATTTTCCGATGACCCTCTGTGGATTTGTTGTTGATCCGTATCTAGTTCAATTATATTAAATATGCTTAAGTATTTTGTGAATATTTTTAAGGAAAATTAAGTATCAATTTTTGATCGCGAAAAAAGACAAAATCAAATAATCTATTTCCCTTAAAAATAATCACTTACTTATCACAAACAACTGATCTGATTCGTACACACATCTAAATAAAAAAGTTTATTTAACCATTTATTAATTGATTAAAGGCCATAAAGCAATTCCATGAACACTTAACATTTTTGGGTTGCTATTTATGTAAAATGAATTAGTATAATCCTATTCAATCAACTTTCTCAAATTTTAATTGGACTTATCCCAGATTAATTTAGCGCTTATCCTAAATAAAATGAAAAATATGTTTTTTTCGTTTATTTATTTAGAGTTCTCAATTATTTACATGAATAAAATGAATCGATATTTTCTCGTAATAAATTACAAAAACAATAAAAATATCTACTCTTAATCAATTAAAAATTCTTTAATTAATTTTAGTGATAATCGTTTACTTTTCAATGATGTATTTAAGAATACATTAAAACATTCTCATTCTATTAATGAATACACAAATTAATATTTCAATTTATGTCAGCGAATTAGACAATAGAATTGTAAATCATTACTTTTTTATTAAATTAAAATACTTTTTGTGCTAAATTATAGATTACGAAACTTTAAATATTTGTGATTTATTATAAACATTCCATAAAAAATATAAATAAAGATAATATATGATTATGATAGTCTCTTCAAAAGTCATGGCCTTTAAAGTAATTTAACTTTGCCATCTGCGTTTCAAAGTAGAAAGAGCTGAAATTTGCTAACAGAAATATACAATTATTATTGAATTTTTACTTTGGATTGTATGTTAAGGATTTTAAATTATATTCGTATAAAAATGAATTTTTCATTCAAGAAAATACCTCCAATAACTACTATTCTGAAATCAAAAAAATTATTTACACATATAACTATTACCTTAAAGAATTTACCCTATTTAATTTACAATTATATTTTAAATATTTAAATCACATACGCAAATTTGCTTTGTTTTTTCCATAGTTTTTATCCTTCTTCATATTTTCCTATATTTACTTCTATTACGTAATCATCACGACACTATATTATAAAAGTAATATTTATATTTTTTATAAGGAAAATTGTCACCTACACTGTTTTAGAAAAATACATATTTACCAGTTTTGATGTATTATGTGCTTTTGTTGTAGATCCGTATCCAGTTCCATTATATTGAATGTGTAAATTTATTTTGTGAATATTTTTAAGGGAAATAGACTCATTAATTTAGATAGCTATATAAGACAAAATCAAATAATCTATTTCCCTTAAAAATAATCACTAACTAAACACTTATTTATGAGATGATTCCAATTCACAACTAAATTAAAATTAGAATTATAATAATTATTATTATAAAATATTTAAAGCGCATACCCGAATTTGCTTTCTTTTTTTCCATGTTTTGGATCCTTCTTCATACTTTCATAAATTTACTTCTATTATATAATTATAACGATACTATATGAGAAACAGAAAATATCAATTAATCTTAGGATAGTTGTTACCCACAATGTGTTAGAAAAATACATATTTACCATTTTCGGCTGTACTCTGCGTTTTTGTTGTAGATCCGTATCATATCCAATTATATTGAATAATTTATGTATTTGAAAATATTTTTAAAAGAAATAGTCACCTGAGTTTGATAGTTATAAAATACAAAATCAAATAATCTATTTCCCTTAAAAATAATCACTAACTTATCAAAAACTGATGATCAGATTCGAAGACACATCTAAATAAAAGAGTATATTTATCCATTAATTAATTGATTATTATTCCATAAAGCAATTTCATAGAAACTAAACATATTTAGTTTGCCACGTATGTAAAATGAATTAGTATAACCCTATTAAATCATCTTTCTCATAATTTAATTAGTCTTATACCAGATTATTTTAGCGGTCATCTAAAATAAAATAAAAAATATATTGGAATTAAGATACTTTTTGTCGTTAATTATAGGTTACGAAATTTTAAATTTATGTGAATTATTCTAAACATTCCATAAAAAAAATTATCAAAGATAATACATTATCATGATAGTGTATTCAAAAGTCATGGCCTTTAAAGTAATTTAACTTTGCCATCTGCGCTTCAAAGTTGAAAGAGCTGAAATTTGCTAACAGAAATATACAATTATTATTGAATTTTTACGTTGGATTGTATGTTAAGGATTTTAATTTATATTCGTATAAATTAAATTTTGCATTCAAGACAGAGAAAATACCTCAAATAACTACTATTCTGAAAACAAAAAAATCATTTACTCATATTACTATTACCTTAAAGAATTTACCCTATTTAATTTACAATATAATTATTAAATATTTATATCACATACACAAATTTGCTTTTTCTTTTACATGGTTTTTATCCTTCTTCATATTTTTCTATATTTACTTCTATTACATAATGTTCACGACACTATATTATAAAGGTAATTATTATATTTTTTATTAGGAAAATTGTCACCTACAATGTTTTAGAAAAATACATATTTACCAGTTTTGATGTATTATGTGTTTTTGTTGTAGATCCGCATCCAGTTCAATTATATTGAATGTGTGAATTTATTTTGTGAATATTTTTAAGGGAAATAGACTCTTTATTTTTGATAGCTATATAAGACAAAATCAAATAATCTATTTCCCTTAAAAATTATCACTAACTGATGATCTAATTCGAACACGGAACTAAATTATAAAAATAAATGAAATACATAATAATTGATTTATGTATTAATATGTAAATACATTAAAAACAATTGTATTTCGATTGGTATGTGTATAAAATGAATTAGGACATTCTCATATTTTTATATTTATATATAATCATAAAATCTCAGTATTCACCTAATTCAATTGGTTGTATCCCAGACTCATGTTCGACTTTATTCAAATGATAAAATGTTTTTTACATTGAGAATTTTTTCATGTACCATAATTTATAAATCTACATCTTTACCATTTTTGCTGTAATATGTGTTTTTGTTGTAGATCCGTATCTAGTTCAATTATATTAAATATGCTTAAGTATTTTGTGAATATTTTTAAGGGAAATCGAATATTTTATTTTTGATAGCTATAAATGACAAATATATTATAGGTTATACAAGATATACAAGATACATTGCTAAAATTCTTCATATTTCATATAATTTACTTCTATTAAATAAGTATGACGATACTATATTATAAACATAATATTTACATTTATTATTAGGAAAGTTGTCATCTACAATGATTTAGAAAAATACATATTTACCTTTTTATTCTGTATTCTGTGTTTTTGTTGTAGATCTGTATCCAGTCATATTATATTAAATATATTAATGTATTTTATGAATATTTTTATTGGAAATAGACATTCTATCTTTTATAGGTACAAAAGACAAGAAAAAAATATCTATTTCCCTAAAAACAATCACTAACTAAACACTTATTTGTGAGATGATTCCAATTCACAACTAAATTAAAATTAAAAATACAATAATTATTATTATAAAATATTTAAAACGCATACCCGAATTTGCTTTCTTGTTTCCATGTTTTGGATCCTTCTTCATATTTTCATAAATTTACTTCTATTATATAATTATAACGATACTATATGAGAAACAGAAAATATAAATTAATCTTAGGATAGTTGTTAAAACAATGTGTTAGAAAAATACATATTTACCATTTTCGGCTGTACTCTATGTTTTTGATGTAGATCCTCATCATATCCAATTATATTGAATAATTTATGTATTTGAAATTATTTTTAAAATAAATAGTTACTTGTATTTGATAGTTATAAAAGACAAAATCAAATAATCTATTTCCCTTAAAAATAATCACTAAGTTATCACTAGTTGATTATCTGATTCGAACACGGAACTAAATTATAATAATAAATTAATTAATTAATTGTAACATTGTAATATTAGAAATTTTGACAAAAACAATGATTTAATATGATATATAATTACTATTTTCCGATGACCCTCTGTGGATTTGTTGTTGATCCGTATCTAGTTCAATTATATTAAATATGCTTAAGTATTTTGTGAATATTTTTAAGGAAAATTAAGTATCAATTTTTGATCGCGAAAAAAGACAAAATCAAATAATCTATTTCCCTTAAAAATAATCACTTACTTATCACAAACAACTGATCTGATTCGTACACACATCTAAATAAAAAAGTTTATTTAACCATTTATTAATTGATTAAAGACCATAAAGCAATTCCATGAACACTTAACATTTTTGGGTTGCTATTTATGTAAAATGAATTAGTATAATCCTATTCAATCAACTTTCTCAAATTTTAATTGGACTTATCCCAGATTAATTTAGCGCTTATCCTAAATAAAATGAAAAATATGTTTTTTTCGTTTATTTATTTAGAGTTCTCAATTATTTACATGAATAAAATGAATCGATATTTTCTCGTAATAAATTACAAAAACAATAAAAATATCTACTCTTAATCAATTAAAAATTCTTCAATTAATTTCAGTGTTAATCGTTTTCATTTCAAAAAGGTATTTAAGTATACATTAAAACATTCTAATTCTATTAATGAATTCACAAACTAATATTTCAATTTATGTCAGCGAATTAGACAATAGAATTGTAAATCATTACATTCTTATTAAATTAAAATACTTTTTGTGCTAAATTATAGATTACGAAACTTTAAATATTTGTGATTTATTATAAACATTCCATAAAAAATATTAATAAAGATAATATATAATTATGATAGTCTATTCAAAAGTCATGGCCTTCAAAGTAATTTTACTTTGCCATCTGCGCTTCAAAGTTGAAAGTGCTGAAATTTGCTAACAGAAATATACAATTATTATTGAATTTTTACTTTGGATTGTATGTTAAGGATTTTAATTTATATTCGTATAAAAATGAATTTTGCATTCAAGACAGAGAAAATACCTCAAATAACTACTATTCTAAAAACAAAAAAATCATTTACTCATAATACTATTACCTTAAAGAATTTACCCTATTTAATTTACAATTATATTATTAAATATTTAAATCACATACCCAAATTTGCTTTTTCTTTTACATGGTTTATATCCATCTTCATATTTTCCTATATTTACTTCTATTACGTAATCATCACGACACTATATTATAAAAGTAATATTTATATTTTTTATAAGGAAAATTGTCACCTACACTGTTTTAGAAAAATACATATTTACCAGTTTTGATGTATTATGTGCTTTTGTTGTAGATCCGTATCCAGTTCCATTATATTGAATGTGTAAATTTATTTTGTGAATATTTTTAAGGGAAATAGACTCTTAAATTTTGATAGCTATATAAGACAAAATCAAATAATCTATTTCCCTTAAAAATAATCACTTACTTATCACAAACAACTGATCTGATTCGTACACACATCTAAATAAAAAAGATTATTTAACCATTTATTAATTGATTAAATGCCATAAAGCAATTCCATGAACATTAAACATTTTTGGGTAGCTATTTATGTAAAATGAATTAGTATAATCCTATTAAATCAACTTTCTCAAATTTTAATTGGACTTATTCCAGATTAATTTAGCGCTTATCCTAAATAAAATGAAAAATATGTTTTTTTCGTTTATTTATTTAGAGTTCTCAATTATTTACATGAATTAAATGAATCGATATTTTCTCGTAATAAATTACAAAAACAATAAAAATATCTAGTCTTAATCAATTAAAAATTCTTTAGTTAATTTTAGTGATAATCGTTTACATTTCAATGAGGTATTTAAGTATACATTAAAACATTTTCATTCTATTAATGAATACACAAATTAATATTTCAATTTATGTCAGCGAATTAGACAATAGAATTGTAAATCATTACATTCTTATTAAATTAATATACTTTTTGTGCTAAATTATATATTACGAAACTTCAAATATTTGTGATTTATTATAAACATTCCATAAAAAATATTATTAAAGATAATATATGATTGTGATAGTCTATTTAAAAGTCATGGCCATTAAAGTTTTTACTTTGCCATCAGCGCTTCAAAGTTGAAAGTGCTGAAATTTGCTAACAGAAATATACAATTTTTATTGAATTTTTACTTTTAAAAAAAAATATATCTATTTCCCTAAAAACAATCACTAACTAAACACTTATTTGTGAGATGATTCCAATTCACAACTAAATTAAAATTAAAAATACAATAATTATTATTATAAAATATTTAAAGCGCATACGCGAATTTGCTTTCTTTTTTTCCATGTTTTGGATCCTTCTTCATACTTTCATAAATTTACTTCTATTACATAATCATAACGATACTATATGAGAAACAGAAAATATAAATTAATCTTAGGATAGTTGTTGGAAACAATGTGTTAGAAAAATACATATTTACCATTTTCGGCTGTACTCTATGTTTTTGTTGTAGATCCGTATCATATCCAATTATATTGAATAATTTATGTATTTGAAATTATTTTTAAAAGAAATAGTTACTTGTGTTTGATAGTTATAAAAGACAAAATCAAATAATCTATTTCCCTTAAAAATAATCACTAAGTTATCACTAGTTGATTATCTGATTCGAACACGGAACTTAATTATAATAATAAATTAATTAATTAATTGTAACATTGTAATATTAGAAATTTCGACAAAAACAATGATTTAATATAATATATAATTACCATTTTCTGATGACCTCTGTGGTCTTGTTGTTGATCCGTATCTTGTTCAATTATATTAAATTTGCTTAAGTATTTTGTGAATATTTTTATGGAAAATTAAGTATCAGTTATTGATCGCTAAAAAACACAAAATCAAATAATCTATTTCCCTTAAAAATAATCACTTACTTATCACTAACAATTGATCTGATTCGTACACACATCTAAATAAAAAAGTTTATTTAACCATTTATTAATTGATTAAATGCCATAAAGCAATTCCATGAACACTAAACATTTTTGGGTTGCTATTTATGTAAAATGAATTAGTATAATCCTATTAAATCAACTTTCTCAAATTTTAATTGGACTTATTCCAGATTAATTTAGCGCACATCCTAAATAAAATGGAAAATATATTATTTTCGTTTATTTATTTAGAGTTCTCAATTATTTACATGATTAAAATGAATCGATATTTTCTCGTAATAAATTACAAAAACGATAAAAATATCTACTCTTAATCAATTATAAATTCTTTAATTAATTTCAGTGATAATCGTTTACATTTCAATAAGGTATTTTAGTAAACATTAAAACATTCTAATTCTATTAATGAATACACAAATTAATATTTCAATTTATGTCAGCGAATTAGACAATAGAATTGTAAATCATTACATTCTTATTAAATTAAAATACTTATTGTGCTAAATTAGAGATTACGAAACTTCAACTATTTGTGATTTATTATAAACATTCCATAAAAAATATTAATTAAGATAATATATGATAATGATAGTGTATTCAAAAGTCATGGCCTTTAAAGTAATTTAACTTTGCCATCTGCGCTTCAAAGTTGAAAGTGCTGAAATTTGCTAACAGAAATATACAATTATTATCGAATTTTTACTTTGGATTGTATGTTAAGGATTTTAATTTATATTCGTAAAAAAATGAATTTTGCATTCAAGACAGAGAAAATACCTCAAATAACTACTATTCTAAAAACAAAAAAATCATTTACTTATATTACTATTACCTAAAAGAATTTACCCTATTTAATTTACAATTTAATTATTAAATATTTAAATCACATACCCAAATTTGCATTTTCTTTTACATGGTTTTTATCCTTCTTCATATTTTTCCTATATTTACTTCTATTACATAATCATCACGACACTATATTATAAAGGGAATATATATATTTTTTATTAGGAATGTTGTCACCAACAAAGTTTTAGAAGAATACATATTTACCAGTTTTGATGTATTATGTGTTTTTGTTGTAGATCCGTATCCAGTTCAATTAAATTGAATGTGTAAATTTATTTTGTGAATATTTTTAAGGGAAATAGACTCTTTATTTTTGATAGCTATATAAGACAAAATCAAATAATCTATTTCCCTTAAAAATTATCTTTAACTGATGATCTAATTCGAACACGGAACTAAATTATAAAAATAAATAAAATACATAATAATTGATTTATGTATTATTATGTAAATACATTAAAAATAATTGAATTTCAATTGGTATGTGTATAAAATGAATTAGGACATTCTCATATTTTTATATTTATATATAATCATAAAATCTCAGTATTCACCTATTTCAATTGGTTGTATCCCAGACTCATGTTCGACTTTATTCAAATGATAAAATGTTTTTTACATTAAGAATTTTTTCATGTACCATAATTTATAAAACTACATCTTTACCATTTTTGCTGTACTATGTGTTTTTGTTGTAGATCCGTATCTAGTTCAATTATATTAAATATGCTTAAGTATTTTGTGAATATTTTTATGGGAAATCGAATATTTTATTTTTGATAGCTATAAATGACAAATATATTATAGGTTATACAAGATATACAAGATACATTGCTAGAATTCTTCATATTTCATATAATTTACTTCTATTACATAAGTATGACGATACTATATTATAGACATAATATTTATATTTATGATTAGGAAAGTTGTCATCTACAATGATTTAGAAAAATACATATTTACCTTTTTATTCTGTATTCTGTGTTTTTGTTGTAGATCTGTATCCAGTCATATTATATTAAATATATTAATGTATTTTATGAATATTTTTATTGGAAATAGACATTCTATCTTTTATAGGTATAAAATACAAGAAAAAAATATCTATTTCCCTAAAAACAATCACTAACTAAACACTTATTTGTGAGATGATTCCAATTCACAACTAAATTAAAATTAAAAATACAATAATTATTATTATAAAATATTTAAAGCGCATACCCGAATTTGCTTTCTTGTTTCCATGTTTTGCATCCTTCTTCATATTTTCATAAATTTACTTCTATTACATAATCATTACGATACTATATGAGAAACAGAAAATATAAATTAATCTTAGGATAGTTGTTACCAACAATGTGTTAGAAAAAATACATATTTACCATTTTCAGCTGTACTCTGTGTTCTTGATGTAGATCCGTATCATATCCAATTATATTGAATAATTTATGTATTTGAAAATATTTTTAAAAGAAATAGTTAATTGAGTTTGATAGTTATAAAAGACAAAATCAAATAATCTATTTCCCTTAAAAATAATCACTAACTTATCACTCACAATTGATCTGATTCGAACAAACAACTAAATAAAAAAGTTTATTTAACCATTTATTAATTGATTAAATCCCATAAAGCAATTCCATGAACACTAAACATTTTTGGTTGCTTTTTATGTAAAATGAATTAGTATAATCCTATTAAATCAACTTTCTCACATTTTAATTGGACTTATTCCAGATTTTTTTAGCACTTATCCTAAATAAAATGGAAAGTATATTTTTTTCGTTTATTTATTTAGAGTTCTCAATTATTTACATGAATAAAATGAATCGAAATTTTCGTGTAATAAATTACAAAAACAATAAAAATATCTACTCTTAATCAATTAAAAATTCTTCAATTAATTTCAGTGTTAATCGTTTTCATTTCAAAAAGGTATTTAAGTATACATTAAAACATTCTAATTCTATTAATGAATTCACAAACTAATATTTCAATTTATGTCAGCGAATTAGACAATAGAATTGTAAATCATTACATTCTTATTAAATTAAAATACTTTTTGTGCTAAATTATAGATTATGAAATTTTAAATATATGTGAAATATTATAAACATTCCATTAAAAAAAATATCAAAAATAATACATTATAATGATAGTGTATTCAAAAGTCATGGCCTTTAAAGTAATTTAACTTTGCCATCTGCGCTTCAATGTTGAAAGTGCTGAAATTTGCTAACAGAAATATACAATTATTATTGAATTTTTATTTTGGATTGTATGTTAAGGATTTTAATTTATATTCGTATAAAAATGAGTTTTGCATTCAAGACAGAGAAAATACCTCAAATAACTACTATTCTAAAAACAAAAAAATCATTTACTCATAATACTATTACCTTAAAGAATTTACCCTATTTAATTTACAATTATATTATTAAATATTTAAATCACATACCCAAATTTGCTTTTTCTTTTACATGGTTTATATCCTTCTTCATATTTTTCCTATATTTACTTCTATTACATAATCATCACGATACTATATTATAATCGAAATATTTATATTAATCTTAGGAATGTTGTCATCTACAAAGACTTAGAAGATAACATTTGTACCATTTTCCGATGACCTCTGTGGTTTTGTGGTAGATCCGTATATAGTCCAATTATAATGAATAATTAATGTATTTGGGAATACTATTAAGGGAAGTAGTTAACTTGACTTTGATAGTTATAAAAAACAAAAAACAAATGATCTATTTCCCTTAAAAAAAAAAATCACTAACTAATCACTTATTTATGAGATGATTCCAATACATTGAAAATACAATAATTATTATTTTAAAATATTTATATCACATACCCAAATTTGCTTTTTCTTTTACATGGTTTTTATCCTTCATCATATTTTTCCTATATTTACTTCTATTACATAATGTTCACGACACTATATTATAAAGGTAATATTTATATTTTTTATTAGGAAAATTGTCACCTACAATGTTTTAGAAAAATACATATTTACCAGTTTTGATGTATTATGTATTTTTGATGTAGATTTGTATCTAGTTCAATTATATTGAATGTGTAAATTTAATTTTGTGAATATTTTTAAGGGAAATAGACTCATTAATTTAGATAGCTATATAAGACAAAATCAAATAATCTATTTCCCTTAAAAATAATCACTAACTAAACACTTATTTATGAGATGATTCCAATTCACAACTAAATTAAAATTAGAATTATAATAATTATTATTATAAAATATTTAAAGCGCATACCCGAATTTGCTTTCTTTTTTTCCATGTTTTGGATCCTTCTTCATACTTTCATAAATTTACTTCTATTATATAATTATAACGATACTATATGAGAAACAGAAAATATCAATTAATCTTAGGATAGTTGTTACCCACAATGTGTTAGAAAAATACATATTTACCATTTTCGGCTGTACTCTGCGTTTTTGTTGTAGATCCGTATCATATCCAATTATATTGAATAATTTATGTATTTGAAAATATTTTTAAAAGAAATAGTCACCTGAGTTTGATAGTTATAAAATACAAAATCAAATAATCTATTTCCCTTAAAAATAATCACTAACTTATCAAAAACTGATGATCAGATTCGAAGACACATCTAAATAAAAGAGTATATTTATCCATTAATTAATTGATTATTATTCCATAAAGCAATTTCATAGAAACTAAACATATTTAGTTTGCCACGTATGTAAAATGAATTAGTATAACCCTATTAAATCATCTTTCTCATAATTTAATTAGTCTTATACCAGATTATTTTAGCGGTCATCTAAAATAAAATAAAAAATATATTGGAATTAAGATACTTTTTGTCGTTAATTATAGGTTACGAAATTTTAAATTTATGTGAATTATTCTAAACATTCCATAAAAAAAATTATCAAAGATAATACATTATCATGATAGTGTATTCAAAAGTCATGGTCTTTAAAGTAATTTAACTTTGCCATCTGCGCTTCAAAGTTGAAAGAGCTGAAATTTGCTAACAGAAATATACAATTATTATTGAATTTTTACGTTGGATTGTATGTTAAGGATTTTAATTTATATTCGTATAAATTGAATTTTGCATTCAAGACAGAGAAAATACCTCAAATAACTACTATTCTGAAAACAAAAAAATCATTTACTCATATTACTATTACCTTAAAGAATTTACCCTATTTAATTTACAATATAATTATTAAATATTTATATCACATACACAAATTTGCTTTTTCTTTTACATGGTTTTTATCCTTCTTCATATTTTTCTATATTTACTTCTATTACATAATGTTCACGACACTATATTATAAAGGTAATTATTATATTTTTTATTAGGAAAATTGTCACCTACAATGTTTTAGAAAAATACATATTTACCAGTTTTGATGTATTATGTGTTTTTGTTGTAGATCCGCATCCAGTTCAATTATATTGAATGTGTGAATTTATTTTGTGAATATTTTTAAGGGAAATAGACTCTTTATTTTTGATAGCTATATAAGACAAAATCAAATAATCTATTTCCCTTAAAAATTATCACTAACTGATGATCTAATTCGAACACGGAACTAAATTATAAAAATAAATGAAATACATAATAATTGATTTATGTATTAATATGTAAATACATTAAAAACAATTGTATTTCGATTGGTATGTGTATAAAATGAATTAGGACATTCTCATATTTTTATATTTATATATAATCATAAAATCTCAGTATTCACCTAATTCAATTGGTTGTATCCCAGACTCATGTTCGACTTTATTCAAATGATAAAATGTTTTTTACATTGAGAATTTTTTCATGTACCATAATTTATAAATCTACATCTTTACCATTTTTGCTGTAATATGTGTTTTTGTTGTAGATCCGTATCTAGTTCAATTATATTAAATATGCTTAAGTATTTTGTGAATATTTTTAAGGGAAATCGAATATTTTATTTTTGATAGCTATAAATGACAAATATATTATAGGTTATACAAGATATACAAGATACATTGCTAAAATTCTTCATATTTCATATAATTTACTTCTATTAAATAAGTATGACGATACTATATTATAAACATAATAATTACATTTATTATTAGGAAAGTTGTCATCTACAATGATTTAGAAAAATACATATTTACCTTTTTATTCTGTATTCTGTGTTTTTGTTGTAGATCTGTATCCAGTCATATTATATTAAATATATTAATGTATTTTATGAATATTTTTATTGGAAATAGACATTCTATCTTTTATAGGTACAAAAGACAAGAAAAAAATATCTATTTCCCTAAAAACAATCACTAACTAAACACTTATTTGTGAGATGATTCCAATTCACAACTAAATTAAAATTAAAAATACAATAATTATTATTATAAAATATTTAAAACGCATACCCGAATTTGCTTTCTTGTTTCCATGTTTTGGATCCTTCTTCATATTTTCATAAATTTACTTCTATTATATAATTATAACGATACTATATGAGAAACAGAAAATATAAATTAATCTTAGGATAGTTGTTAAAACAATGTGTTAGAAAAATACATATTTACCATTTTCGGCTGTACTCTATGTTTTTGATGTAGATCCTCATCATATCCAATTATATTGAATAATTTATGTATTTGAAATTATTTTTAAAATAAATAGTTACTTGTATTTGATAGTTATAAAAGACAAAATCAAATAATCTATTTCCCTTAAAAATAATCACTAAGTTATCACTAGTTGATTATCTGATTCGAACACGGAACTAAATTATAATAATAAATTAATTAATTAATTGTAACATTGTAATATTAGAAATTTTGACAAAAACAATGATTTAATATGATATATAATTACTATTTTCCGATGACCTCTGTGGATTTGTTGTTGATCCGTATCTAGTTCAATTATATTAAATATGCTTAAGTATTTTGTGAATATTTTTAAGGAAAATTAAGTATCAATTTTTGATCGCGAAAAAAGACAAAATCAAATAATCTATTTCCCTTAAAAATAATCACTTACTTATCACAAACAACTGATCTGATTCGTACACACATCTAAATAAAAAAGTTTATTTAACCATTTATTAATTGATTAAAGGCCATAAAGCAATTCCATGAACACTTAACATTTTTGGGTTGCTATTTATGTAAAATGAATTAGTATAATCCTATTCAATCAACTTTCTCAAATTTTAATTGGACTTATCCCAGATTAATTTAGCGCTTATCCTAAATAAAATGAAAAATATGTTTTTTTCGTTTATTTATTTAGAGTTCTCAATTATTTACATGAATAAAATGAATCGATATTTTCTCGTAATAAATTACAAAAACAATAAAAATATCTACTCTTAATCAATTAAAAATTCTTTAATTAATTTTAGTGATAATCGTTTACTTTTCAATGATGTATTTAAGAATACATTAAAACATTCTCATTCTATTAATGAATACACAAATTAATATTTCAATTTATGTCAGCGAATTAGACAATAGAATTGTAAATCATTACTTTTTTATTAAATTAAAATACTTTT
>JASXSY010003172.1:0-25745 GCA_034509805.1 Sipha maydis
GAAATGGAAACTATATCTAGATAATGACTTAAATCAAAGTATCATCAAACATTTATATCTTTCACAATGAAATATAAAACATATGTTTGTAATAACTTTTCCATATTTGAAAAAAATAATAAAGTGATAGTTAAATTGAATACAAAGTGAATTTATACAATGTGACAAATAATAAATGAAAAACAATAATACAACAAATGTATTATTACTTAAGCTATAAAAGATCCAATTATCTGAGTTTTAATGAATATATGTTGTAAAGCCGGATTTGTTCAAAATTTTAACTTAACGGATTTTAGATTGATACATATCTTAAGTATGCATCTATGATGCGCGAATATTTACAACTTACTACATCGATGCATTAATTATTGAGATACATTTGACAAAAACAAAGTATAATATTAAAAATTATTTATTTATAAATCGTACTTAGATATATTTCATATGAAACTAATTGCCTTCCAGAAATATAGTATGGCTTGAGTTGGAGTACTGAGATTCATTTGCACACAAACGAAATATGAAGACAGCAGTATAACTATAACGGCAACAACAACCTAAAACAAAAATTAAATTTTATTAGCATCATAGTCAACTAGATTAAAACTTAAATAAATATAAAGTTATGGACTACGCTCAAATATAAAATATAACGGTTCCATTTGAATTTTCCAAAAACATAAACATATTTTTATCATTTATATAGACAGAGCATCCTTAATAAAAGAGAAATAAAATTAAACATCAAAGTTTAAATAACACTAAACATAATTGCTATGAATGGAAAATAGTTATAGATCCAAAATATATTATCAGCAAGTAAATCAATGAAAAATCTCAGAATATACTGAATCGGATACAATGTTTTGAGAAAATTAATGCCCAAATGGTACAAGTTATAGAAATGAAACTATATCTATATAATGACTTAAATCAAAGTATCATCAAACATTAATATCTTTCACAATGAAATATATAACGTATGATTGTATTAACTTTTCCATATTTGAAAAAAATAATAAATTGATAGTTAAATTGAATACAAAGTGAATTTATACAATGTGACAAATAATAAATGAAAAACTATAATACAACAAATGTATTATTACTTAAGCTATAAAAGATCGAATTATCTGAGTTTTAATGAATATATGTTGTAAAGCCGGATTTGTTCAAAATTTTAACTTAACGGATTTTAGATTGATACATATCTTAAGTATGCATCTATGATGCGCGAATATTTACAACTTACTACATCGATGTATTAATTATTGAGATACATTTCACAAAAACAAAGTATAATATTAAAAGTTATTTATTTATAAATCGTACTTAGATATATTTCATATGAAACTAATTGCCTTCCAGAAATTTAGTATGGCTTGAGTTGGAGTACTGAGATTCATTTGCACACAAACGAAATATGAAGACAGCAGTATAACTATAACGGCAACAACAACCTAAAACAAAAATTAAATTTTATTAGCATCATAGTCAACTAGATTAAAACTTAACTATATATAAAGTAATGGATTACGCTCAAATATAAAATATAACGGTTCCATTTGAATTTTCTGAAAACCTTAACATATTTTTATCATTTATTTAGACAGAGCATCCCTAAAAAAAGGTAAATTACAACTAAACATAATTGCTATGAATGGAAAATAGTTATAGATCCAAAATATATTATCAGCAAGTAAATCAATGAAAAATCTCAGAATATACTGAATCGGATACAATGTTTTGAGAAAATTAATGCCCAAATGGTACAAGTGTTAGAAATGGAATTTATATCTATATAATGACTTAAATCAAAGTATCATCAAACATTTATATCTTTCACAATGAAATATATAACGTATGATTGTATTAACTTTTCCATATTTGAAAAAAATAATAAATTGAATACAAAGTGAATTTATACAATGTGACAAATAATAATTGAAAAACTATAATACAACAAATGTATTATTACGTAATGTATAATAGATCCAATTATCTGAGTTTTAATGAATATATGTTGTAAAGCCGGATTTGTTCAAAATTTTAACTTAACGGATTTTAGATTGATACATATCTTAAGTATGCATCTATGATGCGCGAATATTTACAACTTACTACATCGATGCATTAATTATTGAGATACATTTGACAAAAACAAAGTATAATATTAAAAATTATTTATTTATAAATCGTACTTAGATATATTTCATATGAAACTAATTGCCTTCCAGAAACATAGTATGGCTTGAGTTGGAGTACTGAGATTCATTTGCACACAAACGAAATATGAAGACAGCAGTATAACTATAACGGCAACAACAACCTAAAACAAAAATTAAATTTTATTAGCATCATAGTCAACTAGATTAAAACTTAAATAAATATAAAGTTATGGACTACGCTCAAATATAAAATATAACGGTTCCATTTGAATTTTCCAAAAACATAAACATATTTTTATCATTTATATAGACAGAGCATCCTTAATAAAAGAGAAATAAAATTAAACATCAAAGTTTAAATAACACTAAACATAATTGCTATGAATGGAAAATAGTTATAGATCCAAAATATATTATCAGCAAGTAAATCAATGAAAAATCTCAGAATATACTGAATCGGATACAATGTTTTGAGAAAATTAATGCCCAAATGGTACAAGTTATAGAAATGAAACTATATCTATATAATGACTTAAATCAAAGTATCATCAAACATTTATATCTTTCACAATGAAATATATAACGTATGATTGTATTAACTTTTCCATATTTGAAAAAAATAATAAATTGATAGTTAAATTGAATACAAAGTGAATTTATACAATGTGACAAATAATAAATGAAAAACTATAATACAACAAATGTATAATTACTTAAGCTATAAAAGATCCAAAAATCTGAGTTTTAATGAATATATGTTGTAAAGCCGGATTTGTTCAAAATTTTAACTTAACGGATTTTAGATTGATACATATCTTAAGTATGCATCTATGATGCGCGAATATTTACAACTTAATACATCGATGTATTAATTATTGAGATACATTTGACAAAAACAAAGTATAATATTAAAAATTATTTATTTATAAATCGTACTTAGATATATTTCATATGAAACTAATTGCCTTCCAGAAATATAGTATGGCTTGAGTTGGAGTACTGAGAATCATTTGCACACAAACGAAATATGAAGACAGCAGTATAACTATAACGGCAACAACAACCTAAAACAAAAATTAAATTTTATTAGCATCATAGTCAACTAGATTAAGACTTAAATAAATATAAAGTTATGGACTACGCTCAAATATAAAATATAACGGTTCCATTTGAATTTTCCAAAAACATAAACATATTTTTATCATTTATATAGACAGAGCATCCTTAAAAAAAGAGAAATAAAACTAAACATCAAAGTTTAAATAACACTAAACATAATTGCTATGACTGGAAAATAGTTATTGATCCAAAATATATTATCAGCAAGTAAATCAATGAAAAATCTCAGAATATACTGAATCGGATACAATGTTTTGAGAAAATTAATGCCCAAATGGTACAAGTGTTAGAAATGGAAACTATATCTATATAATGACTTAAATCAAAGTATCATCAAACATTTATATCTTTCACAATGAAATATAAAACATATGATTGTAATAACTTTTCCATATTTGAAAAAAATAATAAAGTGATAGTTAAATTGATTACAAAGTGAATTTATACAATGTGACAAATAATAAATGAAAAACAATAATACAACAAATGTATTATTACTTAAGCTATAAAAGATCCAATTATCTGAGTTTTAATGAATATATGTTGTAAAGCCGGATTTGTTCAAAATTTTTACTTAACGGATTTTAGATTGATACATATCTTAAGTATGCATCTATGATGCGCGAATATTTACAACTTACTACATCGATGTATTAATTATTGAGATACATTTGACAAAAACAAAGTATAATATTAAAAATTATTTATTTATAAATCGTACTTAGATATATTTCATATGAAACTAATTGCCTTCCAGAAATATAGTATGGCTTGAGTTGGAGTACTGAGAATCATTTGCACACAAACGAAATATGAAGACAGCAGTATAACTATAACGGCAACAACAACCTGAAACAAAAATTAAATTTTATTAGCATCATAGTCAACTAGATTAAAACTTAAATAAATATAAAGTTATGGACTACGCTCAAATATAAAATATAACGGTTCCATTTGAATTTTCTAAAAACATAAACATATTGTTATCATTTATATGGACAGAGCATCCTTAAAAAAAGAGAAATAAAACTAAACATCAAAGTTTAAATAACACTAAACATAATTGCTATGACTGGAAAATAGTTATAGATCCAAAATATATTATCAGCAAGTAAATCAATGAAAAATCTCAGAATATACTGAATCGGATACAATGTTTTGAGAAAATTAATGCCCAAATGGTACAAGTGTTAGAAATGGAAACTATATCTATATAATGACTTAAATCAAAGTATCATCAAACATTTATATCTTTCACAATGAAATATAAAACATATGATTGTAATAACTTTTCCATATTTGAAAAAAATAATAAAGTGATAGTTAAATTGATTACAATGTGAATTTATACAATGTGACAAATAATAAATGAAAAACAATAATACAACAAATGTATTATTACTTAAGCTATAAAAGATCCAATTATCTGAGTTTTAATGAATATATGTTGTAAAGCCGGATTTGTTCAAAATTTTTACTTAACGGATTTTAGATTGATACATATCTTAAGTATGCATCTATGATGCGCGAATATTTACAACTTACTACATCGATGTATTAATTATTGAGATACATTTGACAAAAACAAAGTATAATATTAAAAATTATTTATTTATAAATCGTACTTAGATATATTTCATATGAAACTAATTGCCTTCCAGAAATATAGTATGGCTTGAGTTGGAGTACTGAGAATCATTTGCACACAAACGAAATATGAAGACAGCAGTATAACTATAACGGCAACAACAACCTAAAACAAAAATTAAATTTTATTAGCATCATAGTCAACTAGATTAAAACTTAAATAAATATAAACTTATGGACTACGCTCAAATATAAAATATAACGGTTCCATTTGAATTTTCCAAAAACATAAACATATTTTTATCATTTATATAGACAGAGCATCCTTAAAAAAAGAGAAATAAAACTAAACATCAAAGTTTAAATAACACTAAACATAATTTCTATGACTGGAAAATAGTTATTGATCCAAAATATATTATCAGCAAGTAAATCAATGAAAAATCTCAGAATATACTGAATCGGATACAATGTTTTGAGAAAATTAATGCCCAAATGGTACAAGTGTTAGAAATGGAAACTATATCTATATAATGACTTAAATCAAAGTATCATCAAACATTTATATCTTTCACAATGAAATATATAACATATGATTGTAATAACTTTTCCATATTTGAAAAAAATAATAAAGTGATAGTTAAATTGAATACAAAGTGAATTTATACAATGTGACAAATAATAAATGAAAAACAATAATACAACAAATGTATTATTACTTAAGCTATAAAAGATCCAATTATCTGAGTTTTAATGAATATATGTTGTAAAGCCGGATTTGTTCAAAATTTTAACTTAACGGATTTTAGATTGATACATATCTTAAGTATGCATCTATGATGCGCGAATATTTACAACTTACTACATCGATGCATTAATTATTGAGATACATTTGACAAAAACAAAGTATAATATTAAAAATTATTTATTTATAAATCGTACTTAGATATATTTCATATGAAACTAATTGCCTTCCAGAAACATAGTATGGCTTGAGTTGGAGTACTGAGATTCATTTGCACACAAACGAAATATGAAGACAGCAGTATAACTATAACGGCAACAACAACCTAAAACAAAAATTAAATTTTATTAGCATCATAGTCAACTAGATTAAAACTTAAATAAATATAAACTTATGGACTACGCTCAAATATAAAATATAACGGTTCCATTTGAATTTTCCAAAAACATAAACATATTTTTATCATTTATATAGACAGAGCATCCTTAAAAAAAGAGAAATAAAACTAAACATCAAAGTTTAAATAACACTAAACATAATTTCTATGACTGGAAAATAGTTATTGATCCAAAATATATTATCAGCAAGTAAATCAATGAAAAATCTCAGAATATACTGAATCGGATACAATGTTTTGAGAAAATTAATGCCCAAATGGTACAAGTGTTAGAAATGGAAACTATATCTATATAATGACTTAAATCAAAGTATCATCAAACATTTATATCTTTCACAATGAAATATATAACATATGATTGTAATAACTTTTCCATATTTGAAAAAAATAATAAAGTGATAGTTAAATTGAATACAAAGTGAATTTATACAATGTGACAAATAATAAATGAAAAACAATAATACAACAAATGTATTATTACTTAAGCTATAAAAGATCCAATTATCTGAGTTTTAATGAATATATGTTGTAAAGCCGGATTTGTTCAAAATTTTAACTTAACGGATTTTAGATTGATACATATCTTAAGTATGCATCTATGATGCGCGAATATTTACAACTTACTACATCGATGCATTAATTATTGAGATACATTTGACAAAAACAAAGTATAATATTAAAAATTATTTATTTATAAATCGTACTTAGATATATTTCATATGAAACTAATTGCCTTCCAGAAACATAGTATGGCTTGAGTTGGAGTACTGAGATTCATTTGCACACAAACGAAATATGAAGACAGCAGTATAACTATAACGGCAACAACAACCTAAAACAAAAATTAAATTTTATTAGCATCATAGTCAACTAGATTAAAACTTAAATAAATATAAAGTTATGGACTACGCTCAAATATAAAATATAACGGTTCCATTTGAATTTTCCAAAAACATAAACATATTTTTATCATTTATATAGACAGAGCATCCTTAATAAAAGAGAAATAAAATTAAACATCAAAGTTTAAATAACACTAAACATAATTGCTATGAATGGAAAATAGTTATAGATCCAAAATATATTATCAGCAAGTAAATCAATGAAAAATCTCAGAATATACTGAATCGGATACAATGTTTTGAGAAAATTAATGCCCAAATGGTACAAGTTATAGAAATGAAACTATATCTATATAATGACTTAAATCAAAGTATCATCAAACATTTATATCTTTCACAATGAAATATATAACGTATGATTGTATTAACTTTTCCATATTTGAAAAAAATAATAAATTGATAGTTAAATTGAATACAAAGTGAATTTATACAATGTGACAAATAATAAATGAAAAACTATAATACAACAAATGTATAATTACTTAAGCTATAAAAGATCCAAAAATCTGAGTTTTAATGAATATATGTTGTAAAGCCGGATTTGTTCAAAATTTTAACTTAACGGATTTTAGATTGATACATATCTTAAGTATGCATCTATGATGCGCGAATATTTACAACTTAATACATCGATGTATTAATTATTGAGATACATTTGACAAAAACAAAGTATAATATTAAAAATTATTTATTTATAAATCGTACTTAGATATATTTCATATGAAACTAATTGCCTTCCAGAAATATAGTATGGCTTGAGTTGGAGTACTGAGAATCATTTGCACACAAACGAAATATGAAGACAGCAGTATAACTATAACGGCAACAACAACCTAAAACAAAAATTAAATTTTATTAGCATCATAGTCAACTAGATTAAGACTTAAATAAATATAAAGTTATGGACTACGCTCAAATATAAAATATAACGGTTCCATTTGAATTTTCCAAAAACATAAACATATTTTTATCATTTATATAGACAGAGCATCCTTAAAAAAAGAGAAATAAAACTAAACATCAAAGTTTAAATAACACTAAACATAATTGCTATGACTGGAAAATAGTTATTGATCCAAAATATATTATCAGCAAGTAAATCAATGAAAAATCTCAGAATATACTGAATCGGATACAATGTTTTGAGAAAATTAATGCCCAAATGGTACAAGTGTTAGAAATGGAAACTATATCTATATAATGACTTAAATCAAAGTATCATCAAACATTTATATCTTTCACAATGAAATATAAAACATATGATTGTAATAACTTTTCCATATTTGAAAAAAATAATAAAGTGATAGTTAAATTGATTACAAAGTGAATTTATACAATGTGACAAATAATAAATGAAAAACAATAATACAACAAATGTATTATTACTTAAGCTATAAAAGATCCAATTATCTGAGTTTTAATGAATATATGTTGTAAAGCCGGATTTGTTCAAAATTTTTACTTAACGGATTTTAGATTGATACATATCTTAAGTATGCATCTATGATGCGCGAATATTTACAACTTACTACATCGATGTATTAATTATTGAGATACATTTGACAAAAACAAAGTATAATATTAAAAATTATTTATTTATAAATCGTACTTAGATATATTTCATATGAAACTAATTGCCTTCCAGAAATATAGTATGGCTTGAGTTGGAGTACTGAGAATCATTTGCACACAAACGAAATATGAAGACAGCAGTATAACTATAACGGCAACAACAACCTGAAACAAAAATTAAATTTTATTAGCATCATAGTCAACTAGATTAAAACTTAAATAAATATAAAGTTATGGACTACGCTCAAATATAAAATATAACGGTTCCATTTGAATTTTCTAAAAACATAAACATATTGTTATCATTTATATGGACAGAGCATCCTTAAAAAAAGAGAAATAAAACTAAACATCAAAGTTTAAATAACACTAAACATAATTGCTATGACTGGAAAATAGTTATAGATCCAAAATATATTATCAGCAAGTAAATCAATGAAAAATCTCAGAATATACTGAATCGGATACAATGTTTTGAGAAAATTAATGCCCAAATGGTACAAGTGTTAGAAATGGAAACTATATCTATATAATGACTTAAATCAAAGTATCATCAAACATTTATATCTTTCACAATGAAATATAAAACATATGATTGTAATAACTTTTCCATATTTGAAAAAAATAATAAAGTGATAGTTAAATTGATTACAATGTGAATTTATACAATGTGACAAATAATAAATGAAAAACAATAATACAACAAATGTATTATTACTTAAGCTATAAAAGATCCAATTATCTGAGTTTTAATGAATATATGTTGTAAAGCCGGATTTGTTCAAAATTTTTACTTAACGGATTTTAGATTGATACATATCTTAAGTATGCATCTATGATGCGCGAATATTTACAACTTACTACATCGATGTATTAATTATTGAGATACATTTGACAAAAACAAAGTATAATATTAAAAATTATTTATTTATAAATCGTACTTAGATATATTTCATATGAAACTAATTGCCTTCCAGAAATATAGTATGGCTTGAGTTGGAGTACTGAGAATCATTTGCACACAAACGAAATATGAAGACAGCAGTATAACTATAACGGCAACAACAACCTAAAACAAAAATTAAATTTTATTAGCATCATAGTCAACTAGATTAAAACTTAAATAAATATAAACTTATGGACTACGCTCAAATATAAAATATAACGGTTCCATTTGAATTTTCCAAAAACATAAACATATTTTTATCATTTATATAGACAGAGCATCCTTAAAAAAAGAGAAATAAAACTAAACATCAAAGTTTAAATAACACTAAACATAATTTCTATGACTGGAAAATAGTTATTGATCCAAAATATATTATCAGCAAGTAAATCAATGAAAAATCTCAGAATATACTGAATCGGATACAATGTTTTGAGAAAATTAATGCCCAAATGGTACAAGTGTTAGAAATGGAAACTATATCTATATAATGACTTAAATCAAAGTATCATCAAACATTTATATCTTTCACAATGAAATATATAACATATGATTGTAATAACTTTTCCATATTTGAAAAAAATAATAAAGTGATAGTTAAATTGAATACAAAGTGAATTTATACAATGTGACAAATAATAAATGAAAAACAATAATACAACAAATGTATTATTACTTAAGCTATAAAAGATCCAATTATCTGAGTTTTAATGAATATATGTTGTAAAGCCGGATTTGTTCAAAATTTTAACTTAACGGATTTTAGATTGATACATATCTTAAGTATGCATCTATGATGCGCGAATATTTACAACTTACTACATCGATGCATTAATTATTGAGATACATTTGACAAAAACAAAGTATAATATTAAAAATTATTTATTTATAAATCGTACTTAGATATATTTCATATGAAACTAATTGCCTTCCAGAAACATAGTATGGCTTGAGTTGGAGTACTGAGATTCATTTGCACACAAACGAAATATGAAGACAGCAGTATAACTATAACGGCAACAACAACCTAAAACAAAAATTAAATTTTATTAGCATCATAGTCAACTAGATTAAAACTTAAATAAATATAAAGTTATGGACTACGCTCAAATATAAAATATAACGGTTCCATTTGAATTTTCCAAAAACATAAACATATTTTTATCATTTATATAGACAGAGCATCCTTAATAAAAGAGAAATAAAATTAAACATCAAAGTTTAAATAACACTAAACATAATTGCTATGAATGGAAAATAGTTATAGATCCAAAATATATTATCAGCAAGTAAATCAATGAAAAATCTCAGAATATACTGAATCGGATACAATGTTTTGAGAAAATTAATGCCCAAATGGTACAAGTTATAGAAATGAAACTATATCTATATAATGACTTAAATCAAAGTATCATCAAACATTTATATCTTTCACAATGAAATATATAACGTATGATTGTATTAACTTTTCCATATTTGAAAAAAATAATAAATTGATAGTTAAATTGAATACAAAGTGAATTTATACAATGTGACAAATAATAAATGAAAAACTATAATACAACAAATGTATAATTACTTAAGCTATAAAAGATCCAAAAATCTGAGTTTTAATGAATATATGTTGTAAAGCCGGATTTGTTCAAAATTTTAACTTAACGGATTTTAGATTGATACATATCTTAAGTATGCATCTATGATGCGCGAATATTTACAACTTAATACATCGATGTATTAATTATTGAGATACATTTGACAAAAACAAAGTATAATATTAAAAATTATTTATTTATAAATCGTACTTAGATATATTTCATATGAAACTATTTGCCTTCCAGAAATTTAGTATGGCTTGAGTTGGAGTACTGAGAATCATTTGTACACAAACGAAATATGAAGACATCAGTATAACTATAACGGCAACAACAACCTAAAACAAAAATTAAATTTTATTAGCATCATAGTCAACTAGATTAAAACTTAAATAAATATAAAGTTATGGACTACGCTCAAATATAAAATATAACGGTTCCATTTGAATTTTCCAAAAACATAAACATATTTTTATCATTTATATAGACAGAGCATCCTTAAAAAAAGAGAAATAAAACTAAACATCAAAGTTTAAATAACACTAAACATAATTTCTATGACTGGAAAATAGTTATTGATCCAAAATATATTATCAGCAAGTAAATCAATGAAAAATCTCAGAATATACTGAATCGGATACAATGTTTTGAGAAAATTAATGCCCAAATGGTACAAGTGTTAGAAATGGAAACTATATCTATATAATGACTTAAATCAAAGTATCATCAAACATTTATATCTTTCACAATGAAATATATAACATATGATTGTAATAAATTTTCCATATTTGAAAAAAATAATAAATTGATAGTTAAATTGAATACAAAGTGAATTTATACAATGTGACAAATAATAAATGAAAAACTATAATACAACAAATGTATTATTACTTAAGCAATAATAGATCCAATTATCTGAGTTTTAATGAATATATGTTGTAATGCCAGATTTGTTTAAAATTTTAACTTAACGGATTTTAGATTGATACATATCTTAAGTATGCATCTATGATGCGCGAATATTTACAACTTACTACATCGATGTATTAATTATTGAGATACATTTGACAAAAACAAAGTATAATATTAAAAATTATAAATCGTACTTAGATATATTTCATATGAAACTAATTGCCTTCCAGAAATTTAGTATGGCTTGAGTTGGAGTACTGAGAATCATTTGCACACAAACGAAATATGAAGACAGCAGTATAACTATAATGGCAACAACAACCTAAAACAAAAATTAAATTTTATTAGCATCATAGTCAACTAGATTAAAACTTAAATAAATATAAACTTATGGACTACGCTCAAATATAAAATATAATGGTTCCATTTGAATTTTCCAAAAACATAAACATATTTTTATCATTTATATAGACAGAGCATCCTTAAAAAAAGAGAAATAAAACTTAACATCAAAGTTTAAATAACACTAAACATAATTGCTAAAAATGGAAAATAGTTATAGATCCAAAATATATTATCAGCAAGTAAATCAATGAAAAATCTCAGAATATACTGAATCGGATAGAATGTTTTGAGAAAATTAATGCCCAAATGGTACAAGTGTTAGAAATGGAAACTATATCTAGATAATGACTTAAATCAAAGTATCATCAAACATTTATATCTTTCACAATGAAATATATAACATATGATTGTAATAACTTTTCCATATTTGAAAAAAATAATAAATTGATAGTTAAATTGAATACAAAGTGAATTTATACAATGTGACAAATAATAAATGAAAAACAATAATACAACAAATGTATAATTACTTAAGCTATAAAAGATCCAAAAATCTGAGTTTTAATGAATATATGTTGTAAAGCCGGATTTGTTCAAAATTTTAACTTAACGGATTTTAGATTGATACATATCTTAAGTATGCATCTATGATGCGCGAATATTTACAACTTACTACATCGATGTATTAATTATTGAGATACATTTGACAAAAACAAAGTATAATATTAAAAATTATTTATTTATAAATCGTACTTAGATATATTTCATATGAAACTAATTGCCTTCCAGAAATATAGTATGGCTTGAGTTGGAGTACTGAGAATCATTTGCACACAAACGAAATATGAAGACCAGCAGTATAACTATAACGGCAACAACAACCTAAAACAAAATTAAATTTTATTAGCATCATGGTAAACTAGATTAAAACTTAAATAAATATAAAGTTATGGACTACGCTCAAATATAAAATATAACGGTTCCATTTGAATTTTCCAAAAACATAAACATATTTTTATCATTTATATAGACAGAGCATCCTTAAAAAAAGAGAAATAAAACTAAACATCAAAGTTTAAATAACACTAAACATAATTTCTATGACTGGAAAATAGTTATTGATCCAAAATATATTATCAGCAAGTAAATCAATGAAAAATCTCAGAATATACTGAATCGGATACAATGTTTTGAGAAAATTAATGCCCAAATGGTACAAGTGTTAGAAATGGAAACTATATCTATATAATGACTTAAATCAAAGTATCATCAAACATTTATATCTTTCACAATGAAATATATAACATATGATTGTAATAAATTTTCCATATTTGAAAAAAATAATAAATTGATAGTTAAATTGAATACAAAGTGAATTTATACAATGTGACAAATAATAAATGAAAAACTATAATACAACAAATGTATTATTACTTAAGCAATAATAGATCCAATTATCTGAGTTTTAATGAATATATGTTGTAATGCCAGATTTGTTTAAAATTTTAACTTAACGGATTTTAGATTGATACATATCTTAAGTATGCATCTATGATGCGCGAATATTTACAACTTACTACATCGATGTATTAATTATTGAGATACATTTGACAAAAACAAAGTATAATATTAAAAATTATTTATTTATAAATCGTACTTAGATATATTTCATATGAAACTAATTGCCTTCCAGAAATATAGTATGGCTTGAGTTGGAGTACTGAGAATCATTTGCACACAAACGAAATATGAAGACAGCAGTATAACTATAACGGCAACAACAACCTGAAACAAAAATTAAATTTTATTAGCATCATAGTCAACTAGATTAAAACTTAAATAAATATAAAGTTATGGACTACGCTCAAATATAAAATATAACGGTTCCATTTGAATTTTCTAAAAACATAAACATATTTTTATCATTTATATGGACAGAGCATCCTTAAAAACAGAGAAATAAAACTAAACATCAAAGTTTAAATAACACTAAACATAATTGCTATGACTGGAAAATAGTTATAGATCCAAAATATATTATCAGCAAGTAAATCAATGAAAAATCTCAGAATATACTGAATCGGATACAATGTTTTGAGAAAATTAATGCCCAAATGGTACAAGTTATAGAAATGGAAACTATATCTAGATAATGACTTAAATCAAAGTATCATCAAACATTTATATCTTTCACAATGAAATATATAACATATGATTGTAATAACTTTTCCATATTTGAAAAAAATAATAAATTGATAGTTAAATTGAATACAAAGTGAATTTATACAATGTGACAAATAATAAATGAAAAACAATAATACAACAAATGTATAATTACTTAAGCTATAAAAGATCCAAAAATCTGAGTTTTAATGAATATATGTTGTAAAGCCGGATTTGTTCAAAATTTTAACTTAACGGATTTTAGATTGATACATATCTTAAGTATGCATCTATGATGCGCGAATATTTACAACTTACTACATCGATGTATTAATTATTGAGATACATTTGACAAAAACAAAGTATAATATTAAAAATTATTTATTTATAAATCGTACTTAGATATATTTCATATGAAACTAATTGCCTTCCAGAAATATAGTATGGCTTGAGTTGGAGTACTGAGAATCATTTGCACACAAACGAAATATGAAGACAGCAGTATAACTAAAACGGCAACAACAACCTAAAACAAAAATTAAATTTTATTAGCATCATGGTAAACTAGATTAAAACTTAAATAAATATAAAGTTATGGACTACGCTCAAATATAAAATATAACGGTTCCATTTGAATTTTCCAAAAACATAAACATATTTTTATCATTTATATAGACAGAGCATCCTTAAAAAAAGAGAAATAAAACTAAACATCAAAGTTTAAATAACACTAAACATAATTTCTATGACTGGAAAATAGTTATTGATCCAAAATATATTATCAGCAAGTAAATCAATGAAAAATCTCAGAATATACTGAATCGGATACAATGTTTTGAGAAAATTAATGCCCAAATGGTTCAAGTGTTAGAAATGGAAACTATATCTATATAATGACTTAAATCAAAGTATCATCAAACATTTATATCTTTCACAATGAAATATATAACATATGATTGTAATAAATTTTCCATATTTGAAAAAAATAATAAATTGATAGTTAAATTGAATACAAAGTGAATTTATACAATGTGACAAATAATAAATGAAAAACTATAATACAACAAATGTATTATTACTTAAGCAATAATAGATCCAATTATCTGAGTTTTAATGAATATATGTTGTAATGCCAGATTTGTTTAAAATTTTAACTTAACGGATTTTAGATTGATACATATCTTAAGTATGCATCTATGATGCGCGAATATTTACAACTTACTACATCGATGTATTAATTATTGAGATACATTTGACAAAAACAAAGTATAATATTAAAAATTATTTATTTATAAATCGTACTTAGATATATTTCATATGAAACTAATTGCCTTCCAGAAATTTAGTATGGCTTGAGTTGGAGTACTGAGAATCATTTGCACACAAACGAAATATGAAGACAGCAGTATAACTATAATGGCAACAACAACCTAAAACAAAAATTAAATTTCATTAGCATCATAGTCAACTAGATTAAAACTTAAATAAATATAAGCTTATGGACTACGCTCAAATATAAAATATAAAGGTTCCATTTGAATTTTCCAAAAACATAAACATATTTTTATCATTTATATAGACAGAGCATCCTTAAAAAAAGAGAAATAAAACTTAACATCAAAGTTTAAATAACACTAAACATAATTGCTAAAAATGGAAAATAGTTATAGATCCAAAATATATTATCAGCAAGTAAATCAATGAAAAATCTCAGAATATACTGAATCGGATAGAATGTTTTGAGAAAATTAATGCCCAAATGGTACAAGTGTTAGAAATGGAAACTATATCTATATAATGACTTAAATCAAAGTATCATCAAACATTTATATCTTTCACAATGAAATATATAACATATGATTGTAATAAATTTTCCATATTTGAAAAAAATAATAAATTGATAGTTAAATTGAATACAAAGTGAATTTATACAATGTGACAAATAATAAATGAAAAACTATAATACAACAAATGTATTATTACTTAAGCAATAATAGATCCAATTATCTGAGTTTTAATGAATATATGTTGTAATGCCAGATTTGTTTAAAATTTTAACTTAACGGATTTTAGATTGATACATATCTTAAGTATGCATCTATGATGCGCGAATATTTACAACTTACTACATCGATGTATTAATTATTGAGATACATTTGACAAAAACAAAGTATAATATTAAAAATTATTTATTTATAAATCGTACTTAGATATATTTCATATGAAACTAATTGCCTTCCAGAAATTTAGTATGGCTTGAGTTGGAGTACTGAGAATCATTTGCACACAAACGAAATATGAAGACAGCAGTATAACTATAATGGCAACAACAACCTAAAACAAAAATTAAATTTTATTAGCATCATAGTCAACTAGATTAAAACTTAAATAAATATAAGCTTATGGACTACGCTCAAATATAAAATATAAAGGTTCCATTTGAATTCTCCAAAAACATAAACATATTTTTATCATTTATAAAGACAGAGCATCCTTAAAAAAAGAGAAATAAAACTTAACATCAATGATTAAATAACACTAAACATAATTGCTATGAATGGAAAATAGTTATAGATCCAAAATATATTATCAGCAAGTAAATCAATGAAAAATCTCAGAATATACTGAATCGGATAGAATGTTTTGAGAAAATTAATGCCCAAATGGTACAAGTGTTAGAAATGGAAACTATATCTATATAATGACTTAAATCAAAGTATCATCAAACATTTATATCTTTCACAATGAAATATATAACATATGATTGTAATAAATTTTCCATATTTGAAAAAATAATAAATTGATAGTTAAATTGAATACAAAGTGAATTTATACAATGTGACAAATAATAAATGAAAAACTATAATACAACAAATGTATTATTACTTAACCAATAATAGATCCAATTATCTGAGTTTTAATGAATATATGTTGTAAAGCCAGATTTGTTTAAAATTTTAACTTAACGGATTATAGATTGATACATATCTTAAGTATGCATCTATGATGCGCGAATATTTACAACTTACTACATCGATGTATTAATAATTGAGATACATTTGACAAAAACAAAGTATAATATTAAAAATTATTTATTTATAAATCGTACTTAGATATATTTCATATGAAACTAATTGCCTTCCAGAAATTTAGTATGGCTTGAGTTGGAGTACTGAGAATCATTTGCACACAAACGAAATATGAAGACAGCAGTATAACTATAATGGCAACAACAACCTAAAACAAAAATTAAATTTTATAAGCATCATAGTCAACTAGATTAAAACTTAAATAAATATAAGCTTATGGACTACGCTCAAATATAAAATATAAAGGTTCCATTTGAATTTTCCAAAAACATAAACATATTTTTATCATTTATAAAGACAGAGCATCCTTAAAAAAAGAGAAATAAAACTTAACATCAAAGATTAAATAACACTAAACATAATTGCTATGAATGGAAAATAGTTATTGATCCAAAATATATTATCAGCAAGTGAATCAATGAAAAATCTCAGAATATACTGATTCGGATAGAATTTTTTGAGAAAATTAATGCCCAAATGGTACAAGTGTTAGAAATGGAAACTATATATTTATATATATAATGACTTAAATCAAAGTATCATCAAACATTTATATCTTTCACAATGAAATATATATCATATGATTGTAATAACTTTTCCATATTTGAAAAAAATAATAAATTGATAGTTAAATTGAATACAAAGTGAATTTATACAATGTGACAAATAATAAATGAAAAACTATAATACAACAAATGTATTATTACTTAAGCAATAATAGATCCAATTATCTGAGTTTTAATGAATATATGTTGTAATGCCAGATTTGTTTAAAATTTTAACTTAACGGATTTTAGATTGATACATATCTTAAGTATGCATCTATGATGCGCGAATATTTACAACTTACTACATCGATGTATTAATTATTGAGATACATTTGACAAAAACAAAGTATAATATTAAAAATTATTTATTTATAAATCGTACTTAGATATATTTCATATGAAACTAATTGCCTTCCAGAAATTTAGTATGGCTTGAGTTGGAGTACTGAGAATCATTTGCACACAAACGAAATATGAAGACAGCAGTATAACTATAATGGCAACAACAACCTAAAACAAAAATTAAATTTTATTAGCATCATAGTCAACTAGATTAAAACTTAAATAAATATAAGCTTATGGACTACGCTCAAATATAAAATATAAAGGTTCCATTTGAATTCTCCAAAAACATAAACATATTTTTATCATTTATAAAGACAGAGCATCCTTAAAAAAAGAGAAATAAAACTTAACATCAATGATTAAATAACACTAAACATAATTGCTATGAATGGAAAATAGTTATAGATCCAAAATATATTATCAGCAAGTAAATCAATGAAAAATCTCAGAATATACTGAATCGGATAGAATGTTTTGAGAAAATTAATGCCCAAATGGTACAAGTGTTAGAAATGGAAACTATATCTATATAATGACTTAAATCAAAGTATCATCAAACATTTATATCTTTCACAATGAAATATATAACATATGATTGTAATAAATTTTCCATATTTGAAAAAAATAATAAATTGATAGTTAAATTGAATACAAAGTGAATTTATACAATGTGACAAATAATAAATGAAAAACTATAATACAACAAATGTATTATTACTTAAGCAATAATAGATCCAATTATCTGAGTTTTAATGAATATATGTTGTAATGCCAGATTTGTTTAAAATTTTAACTTAACGGATTTTAGATTGATACATATCTTAAGTATGCATCTATGATGCGCGAATATTTACAACTTACTACATCGATGTATTAATTATTGAGATACATTTGACAAAAACAAAGTATAATATTAAAAATTATTTATTTATAAATCGTACTTAGATATATTTCATATGAAACTAATTGCCTTCCAGAAATATAGTATGGCTTGAGTTGGAGTACTGAGAATCATTTGCACACAAACGAAATATGAAGACAGCAGTATAACTATAACGGCAACAACAACCTGAAACAAAAATTAAATTTTATTAGCATCATAGTCAACTAGATTAAAACTTAAATAAATATAAAGTTATGGACTACGCTCAAATATAAAATATAACGGTTCCATTTGAATTTTCCGAAAACCTTAACATATTTTTATCATTTATTTAGACAGAGCATCCTTAAAAAAAGGTAAATAAAACTAAACATCAAAGTTTAAATAACACTAAACATAATTGCTATGACTGGAAAATAGTTATAGATCCAAAATATATTATCAGCAAGTAAATCAATGAAAAATCTCAGAATATACTGAATCGGATACAATGTTTTGAGAAAATTAATGCCCAAATGGTACAAGTTATAGAAATGGAAACTATATCTAGATAATGACTTAAATCAAAGTATCATCAAACATTTATATCTTTCACAATGAAATATATAACATATGATTGTAATAACTTTTCCATATTTGAAAAAAATAATAAATTGATAGTTAAATTGAATACAAAGTGAATTTATACAATGTGACAAATAATAAATGAAAAACAATAATACAACAAATGTATAATTACTTAAGCTATAAAAGATCCAAAAATCTGAGTTTTAATGAATATATGTTGTAAAGCCGGATTTGTTCAAAATTTTAACTTAACGGATTTTAGATTGATACATATCTTAAGTATGCATCTATGATGCGCGAATATTTACAACTTACTACATCGATGTATTAATTATTGAGATACATTTGACAAAAACAAAGTATAATATTAAAAATTATTTATTTATAAATCGTACTTAGATATATTTCATATGAAACTAATTGCCTTCCAGAAATATAGTATGGCTTGAGTTGGAGTACTGAGAATCATTTGCACACAAACGAAATATGAAGACAGCAGTATAACTAAAACGGCAACAACAACCTAAAACAAAAATTAAATTTTATTAGCATCATGGTAAACTAGATTAAAACTTAAATAAATATAAAGTTATGGACTACGCTCAAATATAAAATATAACGGTTCCATTTGAATTTTCCAAAAACATAAACATATTTTTATCATTTATATAGACAGAGCATCCTTAAAAAAAGAGAAATAAAACTAAACATCAAAGTTTAAATAACACTAAACATAATTTCTATGACTGGAAAATAGTTATTGATCCAAAATATATTATCAGCAAGTAAATCAATGAAAAATCTCAGAATATACTGAATCGGATACAATGTTTTGAGAAAATTAATGCCCAAATGGTTCAAGTGTTAGAAATGGAAACTATATTTATATAATGACTTAAATCAAAGTATCATCAAACATTTATATCTTTCACAATGAAATATATAACATATGATTGTAATAAATTTTCCATATTTGAAAAAAATAATAAATTGATAGTTAAATTGAATACAAAGTGAATTTATACAATGTGACAAATAATAAATGAAAAACTATAATACAACAAATGTATTATTACTTAAGCAATAATAGATCCAATTATCTGAGTTTTAATGAATATATGTTGTAATGCCAGATTTGTTTAAAATTTTAACTTAACGGATTTTAGATTGATACATATCTTAAGTATGCATCTATGATGCGCGAATATTTACAACTTACTACATCGATGTATTAATTATTGAGATACATTTGACAAAAACAAAGTATAATATTAAAAATTATTTATTTATAAATCGTACTTAGATATATTTCATATGAAACTAATTGCCTTCCAGAAATTTAGTATGGCTTGAGTTGGAGTACTGAGAATCATTTGCACACAAACGAAATATGAAGACAGCAGTATAACTATAATGGCAACAACAACCTAAAACAAAAATTAAATTTTATTAGCATCATAGTCAACTAGATTAAAACTTAAATAAATATAAGCTTATGGACTACGCTCAAATATAAAATATAAAGGTTCCATTTGAATTTTCCAAAAACATAAACATATTTTTATCATTTATATAGACAGAGCATCCTTAAAAAAAGAGAAATAAAACTTAACATCAAAGTTTAAATAACACTAAACATAATTGCTAAAAATGGAAAATAGTTATAGATCCAAAATATATTATCAGCAAGTAAATCAATGAAAAATCTCAGAATATACTGAATCGGATAGAATGTTTTGAGAAAATTAATGCCCAAATGGTACAAGTGTTAGAAATGGAAACTATATCTATATAATGACTTAAATCAAAGTATCATCAAACATTTATATCTTTCACAATGAAATATATAACATATGATTGTAATAAATTTTCCATATTTGAAAAAAATAATAAATTGATAGTTAAATTGAATACAAAGTGAATTTATACAATGTGACAAATAATAAATGAAAAACTATAATACAACAAATGTATTATTACTTAACCAATAATAGATCCAATTATCTGAGTTTTAATGAATATATGTTGTAAAGCCAGATTTGTTTAAAATTTTAACTTAACGGATTATAGATTGATACATATCTTAAGTATGCATCTATGATGCGCGAATATTTACAACTTACTACATCGATGTATTAATAATTGAGATACATTTGACAAAAACAAAGTATAATATTAAAAATTATTTATTTATAAATCGTACTTAGATATATTTCATATGAAACTAATTGCCTTCCAGAAATTTAGTATGGCTTGAGTTGGAGTACTGAGAATCATTTGCACACAAACGAAATATGAAGACAGCAGTATAACTATAATGGCAACAACAACCTAAAACAAAAATTAAATTTTATAAGCATCATAGTCAACTAGATTAAAACTTAAATAAATATAAGCTTATGGACTACGCTCAAATATAAAATATAAAGGTTCCATTTGAATTTTCCAAAAACATAAACATATTTTTATCATTTATAAAGACAGAGCATCCTTAAAAAAAGAGAAATAAAACTTAACATCAAAGATTAAATAACACTAAACATAATTGCTATGAATGGAAAATAGTTATTGATCCAAAATATATTATCAGCAAGTGAATCAATGAAAAATCTCAGAATATACTGATTCGGATAGAATTTTTTGAGAAAATTAATGCCCAAATGGTACAAGTGTTAGAAATGGAAACTATATATTTATATATATAATGACTTAAATCAAAGTATCATCAAACATTTATATCTTTCACAATGAAATATATATCATATGATTGTAATAACTTTTCCATATTTGAAAAAAATAATAAATTGATAGTTAAATTGAATACAAAGTGAATTTATACAATGTGACAAATAATAAATGAAAAACTATAATACAACAAATGTATTATTACTTAAGCAATAATAGATCCAATTATCTGAGTTTTAATGAATATATGTTGTAATGCCAGATTTGTTTAAAATTTTAACTTAACGGATTTTAGATTGATACATATCTTAAGTATGCATCTATGATGCGCGAATATTTACAACTTACTACATCGATGTATTAATTATTGAGATACATTTGACAAAAACAAAGTATAATATTAAAAATTATTTATTTATAAATCGTACTTAGATATATTTCATATGAAACTAATTGCCTTCCAGAAATTTAGTATGGCTTGAGTTGGAGTACTGAGAATCATTTGCACACAAACGAAATATGAAGACAGCAGTATAACTATAATGGCAACAACAACCTAAAACAAAAATTAAATTTCATTAGCATCATAGTCAACTAGATTAAAACTTAAATAAATATAAGCTTATGGACTACGCTCAAATATAAAATATAAAGGTTCCATTTGAATTCTCCAAAAACATAAACATATTTTTATCATTTATAAAGACAGAGCATCCTTAAAAACAGAGAAATAAAACTAAACATCAAAGTTTAAATAACACTAAACATAATTGCTATGACTGGGAAAATAGTTATAGATCCAAAATATATTATCAGCAAGTAAATCAATGAAAAATCTCAGAATATACTGAATCGGATACAATGTTTTGAGAAAATTAATGCCCAAATGGTACAAGTTATAGAAATGGAAACTATATCTAGATAATGACTTAAATCAAAGTATCATCAAACATTTATATCTTTCACAATGAAATATATAACATATGATTGTAATAACTTTTCCATATTTGAAAAAAATAATAAATTGATAGTTAAATTGAATACAAAGTGAATTTATACAATGTGACAAATAATAAATGAAAAACAATAATACAACAAATGTATAATTACTTAAGCTATAAAAGATCCAAAAATCTGAGTTTTAATGAATATATGTTGTAAAGCCGGATTTGTTCAAAATTTTAACTTAACGGATTTTAGATTGATACATATCTTAAGTATGCATCTATGATGCGCGAATATTTACAACTTACTACATCGATGTATTAATTATTGAGATACATTTGACAAAAACAAAGTATAATATTAAAAATTATTTATTTATAAATCGTACTTAGATATATTTCATATGAAACTAATTGCCTTCCAGAAATATAGTATGGCTTGAGTTGGAGTACTGAGAATCATTTGCACACAAACGAAATATGAAGACAGCAGTATAACTAAAACGGCAACAACAACCTAAAACAAAAATTAAATTTTATTAGCATCATGGTAAACTAGATTAAAACTTAAATAAATATAAAGTTATGGACTACGCTCAAATATAAAATATAACGGTTCCATTTGAATTTTCCAAAAACATAAACATATTTTTATCATTTATATAGACAGAGCATCCTTAAAAAAAGAGAAATAAAACTAAACATCAAAGTTTAAATAACACTAAACATAATTTCTATGACTGGAAAATAGTTATTGATCCAAAATATATTATCAGCAAGTAAATCAATGAAAAATCTCAGAATATACTGAATCGGATACAATGTTTTGAGAAAATTAATGCCCAAATGGTACAAGTGTTAGAAATGGAAACTATATCTATATAATGACTTAAATCAAAGTATCATCAAACATTTATATCTTTCACAATGAAATATATAACATATGATTGTAATAAATTTTCCATATTTGAAAAAAAATAATAAATTGATAGTTAAATTGAATACAAAGTGAATTTATACAATGTGACAAATAATAAATGAAAAACTATAATACAACAAATGTATTATTACTTAAGCAATAATAGATCCAATTATCTGAGTTTTAATGAATATATGTTGTAATGCCAGATTTGTTTAAAATTTTAACTTAACGGATTTTAGATTGATACATATCTTAAGTATGCATCTATGATGCGCGAATATTTACAACTTACTACATCGATGTATTAATTATTGAGATACATTTGACAAAAACAAAGTATAATATTAAAAATTATTTATTTATAAATCGTACTTAGATATATTTCATATGAAACTAATTGCCTTCCAGAAATTTAGTATGGCTTGAGTTGGAGTACTGAGAATCATTTGCACACAAACGAAATATGAAGACAGCAGTATAACTATAATGGCAACAACAACCTAAAACAAAAATTAAATTTTATTAGCATCATAGTCAACTAGATTAAAACTTAAATAAATATAAGCTTATGGACTACGCTCAAATATAAAATATAAAGGTTCCATTTGAATTTTCCAAAAACATAAACATATTTTTATCATTTATATAGACAGAGCATCCTTAAAAAAAGAGAAATAAAACTTAACATCAAAGTTTAAATAACACTAAACATAATTGCTAAAAATGGAAAATAGTTATAGATCCAAAATATATTATCAGCAAGTAAATCAATGAAAAATCTCAGAATATACTGAATCGGATAGAATGTTTTGAGAAAATTAATGCCCCAAATGGTACAAGTGTTAGAAATGGAAACTATATCTATATAATGACTTAAATCAAAGTATCATCAAACATTTATATCATTCACAATGAAATATATAACATATGATTGTAATAAATTTTCCATATTTGAAAAAAATAATAAATTGATAGTTAAATTGAATACAAAGTGAATTTATACAATGTGACAAATAATAAATGAAAAACTATAATACAACAAATGTATTATTACTTAAGCAATAATAGATCCAATTATCTGAGTTTTAATGAATATATGTTGTAATGCCAGATTTGTTTAAAATTTTAACTTAACGGATTTTAGATTGATACATATCTTAAGTATGCATCTATGATGCGCGAATATTTACAACTTACTACATCGATGTATTAATTATTGAGATACATTTGACAAAAACAAAGTATAATATTAAAAATTATTTATTTATAAATCGTACTTAGATATATTTCATATGAAACTAATTGCCTTCC